>PVJN01004808.1:0-85905 GCA_004026805.1 Lasiurus borealis
CAGGGTGATAGATTGAGTGTAGGAAAAGGATTCTATAGCAAGGGGCATGATTATTTTATCATTATTATTAGGTTTGAATCCTGCGTGTTAAAACAATCTATTTGACCTTTCCTCCGGCTAATGCATACAGGAGGTGGGGGAACCTATATGCCATCATAAAAACGTGGGAAATTAAAACCTGCTGACATAAAATCAAATCGCCCAGCCATAAAAGGTGTCGCTTTTATGTGATTATCTTGCCAATATCTTCATGTTGCTAAACTAAATCAAACTACAATTTTCCCCACATGCCCTGAATTTAATGGGAGCCATTAATGGGTGTGATTCCTTATAGATCTCCTTGTAATAGGTACATGGCCTCTTAAGCCCTGGCTGATTAAAATGAAGCCACTGGGCTGTCATTTGTTGGGTTGCTTCAAGAATACTGAAGAGGGGTCTGCTCAAAATTATGAAAGTGTTGACTGGCATTCAAGGCCTTTCTAAACTATCTGGCACCAATGGATCTTTTCAGTATGTTCTTCCCCTGCTCCCATGAATAATCCTTCTGAGAATCCAGGAACATCAGAAATGAAAGAGATTTTTGAGACCATCTATTCCACCCTGGAGAGTAGAATGGAATCACCTGTGAACTCTGACTGACACCTTGGAGCATGGGTTGAGAAGGATTCTGAGGCCAGTTCCAGACTCACTGAGTAAAGAATGCCATGACTGACTGACAGTATCTGCCATGCCCTTGGTTGGTGGAGTGGGATCATACATGCTAAAACTATGCCTCTGCCGTGTTTTACTCCAATCCCTTCATTTTACAGATGTAGAAACTGAGGCTCACAGAGAGGGAGAGACTTTTACAAAGTCATACGATGCATAAGCAACAGTCAGGACCGGAGTGTATTTCCCTGACTCCTTGCCTTGTGTTCTCTCCACAGTAGAGGCATTCTGATGAAAGAAGGTCAGGCACATTGGCGGGATCAAGGAGCCAATGGTTTGAAGAAGGCAGAAGGCCATTCCCACCCCAATGATAATGAAGCACACTCCCCTAAATTCCCAAAGATCCTTAATCAACTATCCCTAGTCAATTTTAGGATGTCATTATACCTTCATTCTTCTTGCCCAATTTTTGTCTCCTTCCCTACACTAGGCTGGAATGTTGTCCTACTGATCCCAAATCTTCCCTAAACAAGTTTACCTACAATTACTGATCTCGGGGGTCTTCTCATGACTTTGAGTCTCTATCAGTGAGAGTCTGACACTTGTCCATTAGGAATTGCTGACCACTGACATTGCCCCCTGCCAGAGTGCAAGGTGGAGCGAGACAGAAGAGAGAGGCAACAACTGAAATCAGTCCCTCCATGAACACACCCATCCTCCTCTCAACCTCTGAAACTTTCACTGAATCCCCATCACCTCCATGGCAAAGCCCCCAGGTCTTCACGTGGCCCATGGCACCTGTTATGGTCTGCCCAGCCAACCTGTTCAGCCTCATCCTTTCCCAAACCCTCTCACGTCGGAAGGGCAAAGGGCATGGAGGCGCTAACTCCCAGCCTACCCCCCTAATACTGGTGGATCTTTAGTAACAGGCACCTTTCCTTTTTTGCTCACATGTTACTTCAGAAAGAGGGTTGAGTATGACTGTGATGACTGCCCTAAATGTTGGTGTATGACATGGGGACAAGGAGACAGCTCTGGTTATAATACCTGCTCTATTAAGGTACCAGCAGCTACTTGGTAAACACATCCTGCATATGTATACCCAATTTGGCCACCCTATGGACCATATCTACTTGGTGACTTGAACTGAATCTTCAAACTCTGGATTCATCTTTGAGAAGCTGTTCCAATTCTCTAGCCTGAATGAATCTATAAGAAAAAGCACTGACCATTAATCCAAGAGTACAGTAGGAAGGTTAAGGTATAAATACTGGAGCAAGATGACCTGAGGGCTAATCCCTTCTCTACTCAGCAGCTGTGTTATCTTAGGCAAGCAACACAGCCTCTCTGTCTCTCCAGTTCATCACACGCTAAGTTGAAATACCATCTGTCTCACAGGACTGTTGTACAGACAAAAAAGAGTTCATGTGCTCAAGGTGTAGTCTGTAGTGCAGGGCTCAGCAAGTGTTACCTCCAGCACTTGAAATTCTGTAGTTTAATGACAGTGTCTACCTGTCTTCTACACTGAATTGCAAGGTTCTTGAGCTCTGAGATTTGATTCTTAGCCATCTTTGAACTCCCTGCCCACCTAATGCAGTGTTAGTTCCACACGTGCTTGTGAATATTTAATGAGTGACTAAATGCATGAATAAATTTGTCAGAAGGGAGAGTCTGTTTCTACCATCCTCCGCTGGTGGTGGCCTATCCCAGTTCTGGAGGACCGGTGTCAAGTGTTCCATGGGTGTCACTCTGAGTCGGAAGAAACACTGCCTCACAGTGACACTCAGACTCTTATTTACCTTGCTCTACTCTAATAACCTCTCACTAATGCAAAAAATCACAAGTCCTTCCTCTCTTGATGCAGTCTCTGAGTGGCAAACCCTGATGGGCTTTTTCCCCTTCTCCTTGAGTTTCTAATGAAGCAGGAGCCAGCGCGACTGTTTTATGGGCCTGTCTGCACTAATGGTGTCGGCAGAGACAGGCACACCTCTCCAAAGAGCGTCTGCTTGGGACCTGGTGCAGAAGAGCACAGGCAAGGCACACCCACAAGGTACTGACGTTTTATGATGATGATGGACGCAAGAGTATATGTCACTATCATCTGCAAATACACCGGTTCATTTTGGATGCCATGTGAGGCTTATTAACGATGTCCCTAGTGATTCATTCATTCATTTATTCATTCAACAAATACACACTGAAAATCTACTGCGTGGCCAGAACCACCACGCTGCACCATTTCAGAGCCATTATTCACATCATAGTCTATGGGATGGTTGAGCACCACCTGGAGACTGAACCTGCAGACATGGCAGCCCTACAAGGGACAGTGCTGTACATGCAGAAATGATTAAGATGCAAACCCCTTCGCTCAGGAAGCTCACAGACAAGTAGGAGAGTAATATCTGTAAGCACACAAATGAGCGGTCCTGCAGCAGGCTCGCTCGGGGCAGATGGGCACTCTAAAGGCATGCCTGGCTGTCTCTGGGAGGGCCAGGAAGACTTCTTGAAGGTAGTGAGGTCTGATTTGAATTTTGAAATAGCCCTTGGGGTCCATGAGGCAGATGTGAATAGGAGAGCTGGGGGATGGGGCCTGGGCTGTTCCAAGGAGGGAAAGGAGCATGGACAAAGCTGTTCAGACATGGAAGAGTGTGGGCTTTTAGGGTGCAGTGAGCCAGTAAGGCATTATCAGAGCGTCCGTGTTGAAGGTGCGTGGTGGGGGCTGAAGCTGGAGAGAGAGGCGGTGTCAGATCGTGAAGGACCTGGGATTCCATGGGAAGAAACTAAGACTTTACCATGGCTGATATGGAGCCATGATGATGTGGGAAGTGGACTGGAGACTGATCCCACTTAGATGGATAGCAAGGATATCTGTAAGTCTGTGTCTGTTTTCAAACTATTCTGCTCCGGTTATCTCACTTTTTAGCTCTGCTGTGGCTAAGGAGTAGACTGGTTAGGACCCAAATTTCCTAGAGTCGAAAGAGGGAAGACCTTAAAGTGAACCAGGATTCAATTCCTGGTATCATATAGATACAAGGGACCCAATATTGCCTATCCAGTCTGACAGATGGACATGATGTCCCACTGGCAGACTGGTAAATAGATGGCGACCCAAATAAGCCTGTTTTTCATATGGGATCATGGATAGCTCTCCATACATGCAGAACACAGGCCTGGGCATGCAGCAAGTGGCCAGTATCAAGAAGCCCTTTTGCTATAATTAGGTTCCACAATTGTCCTCTTTATCCTCCCTTTCAAAGCCTTCTTTGCCATTTGTGTTCATGTCCTTTGGTCTCCTACCTGCCCAGCTAAATAATAAGCCTCTTCAAGGCGAGGGCCATGTGTATGGTATTGGTCATCATGTCCCAATTACCTGACAGACGGTGCTTGTTCATTAGATATTTTATTGATGCGGAAGACTGATGTTGGCACCACCGAAGATGGCCACATTCAAATCCCAGAGCCTATGCATGTTACTCAACATAAAAAAGGGGGACGCTGCAAATGTGATTAAGTCAAGGGTCTTGAGATGGTGAGATTATCCAGGATTATCCACATAAACCCAACTGCTCTCCTCGGCCCTTATGAGAGGGTGGCAGGAGAATGAGAATTAGAGAAGGGAGTGGGGCAATGGAAACACAGGTTAGCGTGTGGCCCTTGGAAGATGGAGGAGAGGCCTGGACCTCTAGAAACTGGGGAGACTGGGAAGCAGAGCCTCCCTTAGCGCCTCCAGAAGGAACACAGCTCGACCATCTTCATCTCAGCCCCAGACCCATTTCAGACTCCCGGCCTCCAGAGCTGCCAACTAATTAATAAACGTCGGCCGTGTGTGGCATGCAGTTGTGATGACTGGCTACTATAGCAAAGGACACCCATGCAGCCAATGGTTTGGGGATACTCTGAGTCTGGTGACAGAGCGAATTGCAGAACAGCGAGCAGGGATCAGAACCAGGTTCCAGACCTGGAGGAACATGAACAGAAGCTTCACAGTGGGAGTGCCCTTTTCCAGGCATCACTCTGGGGATGTCAAGCTTTGGGATCTCTGCCACACATAGAGGAGGTGCAGTCACCCCAGCACACATCCCAGGCCAGCTGAAACAATGCTGGGTGAGGACAGGGGAAGTCACGGGGACAGGAGCAGCAGCAAATGGACAGCCTGCCCCTTGAAACGACACTGTGGGACCTCACACAGCTGTCGGGCAGGGTCAGGTGTCACACTCCAAGGAGGGATCTCAAACTGCTTTGTTTTGCATTTTAAGAACTCTTAAAATGGGATCTACCCTCTGACCAGGTGTTTTAAGTGCCGTCAACAGGCACAATGTTGTAGAGCGGGGGGAGGAGGGGTCTCTATAACGTATTCATCTGCATAACTGAAATCATCCCCATTGATGTGTAGCTCCACTCACCCTGTCCTCCTCACCCCAGCCCCGGGACACCCCCATGTGACTCTCTGCTCCTGTGAGTCTGACTAGTTTAGTCACCTCATGCAAGTGGAGTCCTGCAGTATTTGTCCTTCTATGACTGATCTATTTCATTTAACATAATATACGCAAGATTCATTCATGGGATGGCATATCGCAAAAGCTTCTTCTTAAGGCTGAATGATACTCCGTTGTATGGACAAGCCACCTTTTTTTATCTGCTCATCCATCGACGGACATTTGCATTGTTTCCACATCTTGGCTGTTGTGATTAGTGCCACAATGAACATCAGAATGCTGAGACCTCTCTGACTTCAATCCTTTTGGATAAATAGCCAGATGTGGGAATGCAGGGTCGTAAGGTAGCTGTACTTTTTCTTTTTTGAGGCACCTCTGCACTGTTTTCCACAGTGGCTGCGCCATTTTGCCGTCCCACCAATAGTAGACAAAGTTCCAATGTCTCCACATCCTCCTGCATGCTTGTCTTCTGCTCTGTTTCTGAGTTTGCTTTGTTTTGATAGTAGCCATCCTATCGGGGGTGAGGTGCTCTCTCATGGTGGTTTTGATTGGCATTTCTCTGATGGGTCCTGAATTCTATGGTTAAGGAAACACTATCCTGCTGTAAATGGGCTGGGACACACTAACCAGTTCTACATGTGTGGCTAGAGAAAGCACCAGTCCCTCCCAGGCTGTGAGCAGGAGTCCCTTGTGGTTGACTTCAATGGATTGATTAGGCGCGGGGCTATAATTGCTTTCCAAGAAACTGAGCCGGCTTCTCTTCTGAGAGGCTTGTCAGGGCTCCGTCTTGAACAAGTTCATGTTTACCTCTCAAATAAGAAGGCTAGTGCTAGGGGGTCATCCACCACAATGTTACTTAAGATGCGTCTGTAGACAACTATGTCATTATCTCCAGGGCTGCACTTTAGTTCCCTAAATAAGAGTTTCTGGGGCTGAAACTGGTTTGGCTCAGTGGATAGAGCATCAGCCTGGGGACTGAAAGGTCTCAGGTTTGATTCCGGTCAGGGGCATGTACATTGGTTGCGGGCACATTCCCAGTAGGGGGTGTGCAGAAGGCGGCTGATGGATGTCTCTCTCTCATTGATGTTTCTGGCTTTCTATCACTTTCCCTTCCTCTCTATGAAAAATCAGTAAAATATATTTATAAAAAAAAAGAGTTGCTGGGAATTGTGCCTAGGAATATGCATTTACACACACACACACACACATACACACACACACACACACACACACACACACACACACACACACAGTGTATTCTCATGTGCCCTAAACTTTGGAAATCTATCATTCAAAATTAGAATTATACAATGGGGAAACCGAGGATCGTGGAAAGGAAGGACTTTTCACAACATCACAGAAAGTCAGTGACAGAATATTTAGTTCCTGACCTCATGCATTCAACAATGTAGGAAGACCAGCCATATCCTATGAACATTAAATACTGGCAAAGGCATGGAGTGCTCCAGAGTTCCCTGAGAATATCAACATTCACTACTACATGCAATCATCACAACGTGACTTTTTTTCTGGTGAAAAAATGAGATGAAGTAAGGACAAATGGCCTGATTCCAAACCCTGGGATCTTTGATTTATGGAGAAGATCTAAGAGGAGGCATTCAGGTGAATGCAAGTTATCATGGTTTGGGCGACTAGTGCGGCTGGAGGCTCTGGGTGGCAGGGAGCTGCCAGGACCTTTCCAGGGAGGGGAGAGTTACTTAGAGAAGGCACCTGAGCCAAGAAGAATTTTTGAAGTTTTAAGTTGGCTTTCAGGGTCTCTGCCATAATGAACCCTAAAAAGAGCTATACTTTGGTACTGAAAACATGACTGTAATGATTTTTTTTGGGGGGGGGGGGGAGGAAGGAATTAACCATCTAATCCTGCAGAGGGTGGATACTGGCGATTCTGACTTATGCGCACACCGCAGAGCTTCCCTAATCAGCCTCTCCTCGCAGTGCAGCTTGGGTGAAGACTTGGGACTGAACACAGTCTACTCCACGCTCTTTTGATTGCAAAGTGTTTCGAGAAGGAAGACGGTGACAGACTAATAAAACCCAGGGATCGCTTGCATTTGTGTTTTCCCACAAAGTCTCTTCCACCCCAAATGTCCCAACAACCACGGCAATACTTCCTGGGGCTCCAGCTCCACCCCTCTCCAATCAGATCACCCCTTGGCATTTGTTAAGCACTTAGAGATGATGGTTGCTACAAACATCATTTTGCTTAATTCTTGCCTAAACCTGTGAGGTAGGTTTAGACTCGGAAAAACTGGGATACAAACTAGGGATTCAAAGTAACAGATTCAGCCAGGCCTTCATGGCACTGTGGATGAGAGTCAACCTAAGAACCGGAAGGTCACGGTTTGATTCCCAGTCAGGACACATACCCAAGTTGCAGGCTCAATCTCCAGTGGGGGGGAATGCAGGATGCAGCCAATCAATGATTCTTTCTCATCATTGATGTTTCTATCTCTCCCTCTCCCTTCCTCTCTGAAATCAACGAAAAATATTCTTAAAAAAGAAAAAACGAACAGTTTCAGTCTACATATCTTGGTGCCTACCATGTTCTTTTTCATAGACTCAAGTGATTTGAGCCTCATAAAAAGTCCCATTCATTAAGTAGATGTCCTTAAACTCCGGCTTATACGACATGGGTTAGACGTGATCTGTATCTAAACCAGATCAATTTGATTTTAAAACTGATTTTTTTTCCACCTTCACATGCTGCTTTTAATGGATTTCCTAATCTTGGAGGAGGATAAAAGTTCATGGTCGATAATTAACTTAGCCACGTGATGATTACAATAACAGGTGACAAGCTGTAACAGAGGCACCTACAGGTAGTGTAGCTGTAGAAGGAGAAACACTATGCTGCAATTTTGCCACAGGGCCTTTGCATGTGCTGTTGCCTAAGAACACAAATGTCCCCTCCAAAAGCCCTTTCCTGACCTCGCCATCCATGCTGCAGGTGTGTTTTTTTCTATTGCCTGCCTCATTTCATTTTGTCTTATTTTATTTTTTTTGTGGTCTTTTAACAGCACTGTTTGCAACTTGTAATTAATTCCTTGCTACTATCTTTCTGCTGCAATTGCCTAAAAACTCCACCAGGATGGGAAGGTATCTATCCTAGCCACTGCCATTTCCTCAGTGCTGGCACCAGAAGATGTGGTAACTGTTGAGTGAGAGGGAGTCTGGAGAAGGGAAAAGGCAAGAGGACCAAGAAGTATAGAACGAGGGGCAGAGACTTCCCACTGAGGGGGTGAGTCTGACCCCATAACCAGAAATCAATTATGATAAACCACACTATCAACTAGTCTGTATTGTCTGCTTACAGGTTTGCTTGTGTAACAGGGGAGAAAACTGTACTCTCCAGGTTTGTGGAGGTAAGAACACTGCATTTAGGATAATCCTTGACGCAGCAGAAATCAATGCTGCCTGCTGCCCTGGTGGGCATCAGAGAGAAGAAGGAAAGGAAAAGGCAGGTGCCGAGAAGGCACCAGCAGGTGGTGGAAGCCCAAACCCTGTGAGGTGATCCTTCCCCTGGACTTTCAAGCCATGGGTGACACACACCAATGACCTCACAGCATGCTTAATGCAGGAGTGTATCTCCTGGAATCCTGAAAAAAAAAGCAAATTTGATGGCGGGCACACAGAGCCCATGAATCAGAGAGGCTAGAGGGAAGTAAACCTACTTTGGGATTATGTGTGGCATTGTGATGGGTCTGACAATGCCCTGCTAGGCTGAGTGGGCTGGGAAGGGGGTGTCGTCCCAGTTGCCGGGACAACCTGCAGCAGTCAGCCCCTTCAGGGACGGCCCCCTCTCCAGAGCCTCCTTGTCCGAGGCATTGCCCTGCCTGGGCCATGCCATCCAGTGACTGGCTGATAGGGTATGGAGTAGAAGGGCCAACCATCTCTTTTAGTTGAGGTGGTCACTGGGGCTGCTTCACGGCTTAGCTTCTCTCCCTCTGGCCAATCCTGCTTCCTGCCTGGCCTTGTGAGGTGGTGCTGACACCAAGGGCGTGTCCAAGAGACATCCTGCCTGCTCAACTCTGCCTCAGACTCCGCTGCCTGCAGCACCTGGTCGAGGGCGCCCAACACCTCTGCACTTCCACCGGCTGTGAGGGCGGGGGTGAGGTTTTAGGCCAATGACAACTGTATCTCTCAAGGTGGAGAACTATGAAGTCGACATCATGTCCCCATTTTGCAGGTGGGGAGACTGAGGCTTTAGCTATCTCGTTCCCCTGCAGTGGCCGGGCGATACACATGAGGCCATGATTCTCTGACAGACCTGACCGCATATTAACCACCCCGTCCACAATAATAAAAGAGCTCACTTCTTTGTTCTCTTTCTCACCAAACCTAGCCTCGCCAGGATAATGCTTCCCCTCCTCTCCTTCCCACAGCACACGGGGTGTTTTTTGTTTTTTTATTTGCTTTGTTTTCCCCCCATTTTCTATGGCTCTCATTACATCCTGCCTCCCATCACGAATATTTATTCACAGCCTGTGTCCTGTAATGAACTGAGTTCTTTCTGAGGATAAGAGCTATGTTTGATTCATCTCTCTATGCCTACAGATGAAAAAAAAAAAAAAAACAACACAAACCCCAAACAAATGTGAACTGAATTAAAGTTATTCTACATTGATTTATCTGTAATTATGGAATGAAAGCCTTTGTTCTAGTATAAAAGCATCGAGGGTGTAGGCAGTTATTTTTTGGGGGGGGGAGGGAGGATGGGCTCCCCCGCTGATACTTTTGAAATCAGTCCCAGTTTCACCCTTGCCCGTGGCTGTCCCTGATGGAAAAGCCAGGAGGGCGATACATAGGCCTCTGAAAACTAAGATCCAAAGGGGTAAAAAAAACAACAACAACAAAGAGACAAAAGCAAATATTAGTCAGGAATTTGACAACAAAAATTTGAATTAGGAAATGAAACGGAGGAGAAGAAATTAAATGGTGTAGGAGGTCTGACCGATGGATTCCAGAGCTGTGAAACGACATCTCTCGCTCTTGTTCCTCTGCAAACAATTCCAAGTATAAATGTATTTTTGGCACAAATGGCTCTGTCCTAAGATTCTTGATTATAATTATAATAATGGGTTTCTGAAAGCCTGCAAGTGGTTCTGGGAATGATAATAAGGGTTGAGAAAAGACATGTTGTTTCTGTGGTGAGTGTTTGTGGAATATTAAATGAGGGTGGGGAGGAAAACTGATGCCATGCTTTCCAAAATATACAGCGATACCCAAGCAGCCCACCACTGCTCCCTCTCCTCCAGGCACACACGCCATCCATCCCATTACCCCGCGCATCAGGGACCACGGCGGAAGAGGAAAAGCAAGCAATCTTCCCGTTTTCCTTGCAGAGTTGCACCTCTCCCAGAAAAACTCTAGTTTTTTCCTCAGGAAGAGGAGCAGCCTCGGTCTAAGAGATGCTGGTCCTTCCCTCACCGACGGTGAGCCCTGGCAGGTCATTCAGAGTCCCTGAGCCACCTGCCTGCAGCCACATCCCAGAAACCCACCCGATGCTGGTGTGGGTTGTTTGCATGACAACCAGTCTGTTTTCTCTTACTGGGTAAGCTCCTTGAGAACATGGAACCTATTTGATCCATTGTTGGTGGTATGGTTTAATTGTGGGAAAACACACATAACACAAAATCTGACAGTTTAACCATTTTAAAGTGTACGACTCAGTGGTACTAAGTACATGCACAGTGTTGAGCAACCAACCCTACTTTCCAGGTGCAGAGCTTCTTCATCGCCCCAAAAGAAAACCCACACCCTGTAAGCAATCACTCTCCTTGTCTCTTCCCTTCAGCCCCCTGCAGGGCCACTGTTTCTTCAACTATTACAGAGTCTACTCCTGTCTTGTACATAGTAGGTCCTAATTAGTGTTTAAAATTGAATAATTGCCCACTTAATCGTTAATATCTTCCTTGCTTACTTAAATGATGGTCACTCTAAGAATCTTGTTGTAAATTATCTATATAATAAAAGCCTAAATGACCATTATGGCGGAATGACCAGTTTACTATGATGTGCACTGACCACCAGGGGGCAGACGCTCTACACAGGAGTTGCCCTCTGGTGGTCAGTGCACTCCCACAGGGAGAGCGCCGCTCAGCCAGAAGCCGGGCTCAGGATTGCTGAGTGCAGTGGCAGTGGCGGGAGCCTCTCCTGCCCCCGCAACAACGCTAAGGAGAAGCAAGTAGGAGGGCGGTAAGGAGCGAGGGGTCCCAGACTGCAAGAGGGATGTCCAACTGCTGGCTTAGGCCCGGTCCCCACAGGGAGACACCCCTCTAGGGCTCCCAGACTGCAAGAGGGCACAGGCCAAGCTGAGGGACACCCCCCCCCCTCTTCCAGTGCATGTATTTCATGCACCGGGCCTAGTTTTACATAATACCTTCCATTTATCGTTTACTGTATGGATACTATTTCATCTAAGTCAAATCATACAGCGTTTTCCCTTTTGTGTCTGACTTCCTTCCCTTAGTATGTTTTCACGGGTCACATGTTGCAGCCTGTGTCAGAACTTCATTCCTATTTTTGACGGAATAGTAAGGTATGTAGGTATCACATTTCCTTTATACATTCGTCCACTGATGAGCCTTTGGACCGTTTCCCTCTTTTGGCTCCTTTGAATAATGCTGCCATGGACACTGGTGTACAGGTTTTATGTGGACATATGATTTTATTTCTCTTGAGTATACATCTAGCAGTGGAAGAGCTAGGTCATACAGTAGTTCTATGTATAGTTTTTTTTGAAAAACCACCCAACTGTTTTCCACAGTGGCTATGACATTTACATTCCCACCAGTAACGTTCAGCAGTTCTAATTTCTCCACATCCTCACCAACACTTATTTTCTGGGGTTGGTTGGTTAGTTAGAGCCATCCTAGTACAGTGGTACCTCGAGATACGAGTTTAATTCATTCCATAACCTTGAGGCATGGGAAACTATGAGACACTCGAGTCGAGGTAAACTGGTGGGTCGTGTGCAGCCGGCCGATCCGTGCGATTACTCTTATCTCAAATGTTGCTCGTATTTCAAAGCAAAAATCGCTCGCTTGATGGCTCGTATCTCAAAAATTTCATATGTTAGGGCACTCGTATCTCGAGGTACCACTGTACTAATGAGAAGTGATATCTCATTGTGGCTTTGATTTGCATTTCACTAATGACTAACGATGATGAGCATCTTTCCATGTACTTATGGGCCACTTGTCTAATTTCTTTGAAGGAATGTCTACTCAAGTCCTTTCCATTTAAATTCTTTTGTCTTTTTTGTGGTTGAGTTTTAGAAGTTTTTTTTACAGGGCTGGGCAAAAGTAGGCTTACAGTTGTGAGTACATGAAACACAGAATTTATTCTTGTATTCTTATTCATCAATTATTGTACTATTTTTCCATATAAACTGTAAACCTGCTTTTGTCCAATGCCTGCATTGTCTTTATTCCTTTTTCTTTTTTTTTCTTTTTTTTAATCTCAACTGATATTTTACTGATTTTTTAGAGCGATCAACTACCTCTTGCACGTCACCTCCTGGGGATCAACCCCACAACTCCGGCATGTGCCTCTGACCAGAACTGAACCTGGGATCCTTCAGTCCACAGGCCAGTGTTCTATCCACTGAGCCAAATCAGCCAGGACCATGCCTGCATTTTCTGAACATTAAACCCTAATCAAATAAATGATTTTCAAATATTTTTTCCCAGCCCTTTGCAAAATAAAGATAAAAATAAAAATAACAGCTAGCTTATCCATAGTTTTAGCTACAGTCCACAAAACCATTTCACTCACTCTGTCTCATGTGAGCTTTGTGACCATGTGTGTGGGTAAGCCTTCCCCAGTTCCACAGCTGAGAAATCAGGGCACACAGAGGTGAGGTGGCTCCATCATGACCACTTAGCTGGGAGGACACTGGGGGCTCATCATCGCAGTCTACTGCTTCGGGTTTCTCCCGGTGACCCGTGGATGGTTCCGGGCCACTGCAAACTCAGCCCCACCCGGGACTCCAGGGCCCGCGGCAGGGCACACTCAAAGCCTGGCCTCTTGAAGCTCTCCGATCAGAGGAAGCTCTAGAGGACACTCTCCAGAAGCAGGGTCTCGGGGCGCAAGGTGCCAGCTCCCTGGTCCCGCAGCCCCGTTCTGTCAGCCACGCTCACACCCCCCCCCCCTGCTCCTTAGAGGCACTATGTCTTTACGTAGCAACCTCTTCTCCCACTCACAGCATTTCTGTCCATCAGCAGCGCAGAGCTGCGAATACTGCACTCGCAGGCTTTACATTCCGCTGGCAGTTCCCAGGCAGGACCGCGGGACGATTAAAGAGCAACCAAGTATGATTCATGACCAAGCCATACTTTCTCACACGTGCTTTTTTGCTAAGCGACACACAGGACTAAAGGCACATCAGTGGACTGTACCACCACTAAGTGAGCACTGAAGGGATGCATGCACTGTGGGAAGCACTTTCCACGCATATCTCATTTAATCTTTTTGCCTGTGTCATCACCCCCTGATGGTGAGAGTGCAGACTGCCTCCGCACAGAATCCAGGACAGAGTGACCACCTTGTGAGGATGGACAGCGGGTCCTCGAATGACGTCATTTCACTCAATGCTGTTTCTTTATAACTTTGGTGAACTTAACTCTTATTCGTATCACTTAGCCGATGATGAAACTGACTTCATTATACGTTGGTTCTCTTAAAGACCCAGAATCGATCAATGTTGTGAAGTGAGGACCTAGCCATATTCCAGGGAAGCTGGCGTTCAGTAAACATCTGCTACGTCCCGGGCTTTTTAACCAATTCACTGGCAGCCCCCTAGGCCCTGAAAGGAGCATTAGGGTATTGGGTTTGTCAGAGTTTTCCCAGCCAGGAGTGAAAAAGCCAACTACTGCCCACATTCTCTGAAAGCAGAGTTCTTTCCAGCAAGCACACCACGAATGAATGAAAATGTTTTTAAAAGGGTAGAGTGTAGTTTGCAACCTCAAAGTGCTTCACTCCAGTTAATAAATCAGACCAACACTCCAGGAGAGGGCAATCAAGTCTTTAGTGATGAGCAGAAGCTCCTGCTGCCGGGGGTCACAGGAAGGAAAGGGAGCCTGGCAGGGGGAAAAGTTTATGAAGAAAACAGAGAACTGGCCTGGCTGGTGTGGTTCAATGGGTTGAGCATCACCCTATGCACCAAGAAGTCACTGGTTCTATTTCCAGTCAGGGTACTTGCCCAGGATGCAGGCTCAATCCCCAGTAGGGGGTATGCAGGGGGCAGCCGATCAATGATTCTCCCCATCATTAATGTTTCTCTCTCTCTCTCTCCCTCTCTCTCTCCCTCTCCCTCTCCCTCCCTCTCACTATAAAAACAACAAAAACATATTTTTTTAAAAAAAGAAATAAAATGGAGAGCTCACTCAGGCCTCAAAGGCCTGGTGGGATTGAAACACTGGACTGGGCGTGTGGGGAGTGTTAAGAGTAAAGACGCAGAGGCAGTTAACAGCGAAGCAAGCACAAAGGTGAGGAAAGCAGCAGAACGGAAGATGGGATTGTATTCCTGGGGATAAGATGGCAGAAGGGCCTGAACACCAGGGGGACAGAAAGGCGACTCTGCAGTCACCTGAACTCAGCAAAGCCATGATAAGAAGCATGTTTGAAAAGATGAGTCTACATATAGAACGCAGAAGGACTTTGCAGACAGGAGCGCTTGCGGAGGGCTCGGTACATACGAGGCACCTCATAAATGCTGATGAAGAAATCGGCAAGTAAGCAAACGAATGGGGGAAATGATCGATCCTGGGGGACCCCTGGCTCCTGGGTACCAGGGTGCAGTGACGGTGGGAAAGATCGGCAGGATGTAGTTATACAGGATGAAGTGGGTAGTGGAAAAAAGACCACACGCGGCAAGGCCTTCCTCCTTTCTCTTCACCTTTTTTAGTTTTTCCCCCCAAAGCCCGGGGGATCTGAACGAGTTCAGGTTCCTCTGGCGGGCAATGAACACCGGGGCAAGCGGCATGAAGGTCGTCTCTCATAAAGCACCACGTTGATTAACAAAGAGGCTACAGGCCAATGACACATGTTGTTGTTACTTCCCTGCCAGAGACAGAAATCACGCGGGACGTCTGGCTGTGTATTCCGGAAGGATGTTATGGAACAATAACCCCATCAACAGCGAGGAAAGTGAGACGTGAGAGAGAGCAGGCTCCCGAGGACACGCAGCAGCCCTCTGATGAGCACTCTGTCGACTCGTCTGCATTAAGAACCTGCTGAACCTGACCTCAGAGAGCGGGCTGAGGCTCCCTCGCCCCTGCCTCGGGCTTTTTAATGGCGCAAACATTTGGTAATTCAGCAACTGCCCTGGACACAGAACCTGATACTGGTCTGCTGAGTGAGTCTGGGTCTGCTTTTACCCTCTGGGCCTCTAACGCACAGATTAAACAAGGTATGTTGAACCCCGGATGGCAGGCTTGTCCAGACTGGCTTCCCCTGACCCTGACATGCGGACCACCAGCTCTTGCTCTGCTCAGCTCCCACCTCCCATCTGCAAACTGAGAGGCTGCCCTTGAAACTGGATCCAGGGATTGGGACGCTGCCACCTGCTGATCAGTCTCCCTGTTGCTGCCTTCCTATCTGACTCATCGGAACATCCACTCTCTCTTCCACCCTTCCATCCTTCCCATGCGTGTACAGAAAGTGTCATCCAAGAGCCAGGATTGCTGAGGCAGAGTTACCGAAACGGGCAGGGCACGCGGCTGCCCTGTGTGAGACCTCCCTTGGCCCCCTTGCCTGCCATCAACTATGGTCTGAGGCCTGCTCTTCCTCCAATGACCCCCAGGAGCCTTCGTGAGGTCTGACTTTGTCTCAGACAAGAATGACAGAGTGGGGAGCGCTGAGATTTTGAGCATGTGGTTTCTCTTCTCTGGGTCTGAGACTCTTCCTTGTTTGACAGCTACAAAAACACTGAACGTCTCAGTTTTAGGCCCAGGGGTTGGGGGGAGGGAAATGAGTACCTGGTGTAGGGTAGGTACTCAATAATTAGTCACTGTCATATCAACATCATTGTCTATAAAATCAGCCGAAACCGGTTTGGCTCAATGGATAGAGCGTCAGCCTGTGGACTGAAAAGTTTCAGGTCCGATTCCGGTCATGGGCATTTGCCTTGGTTGCGGGCACATCCCCAGTAGGGAGCATGCAGGAGGCAGCTGATGGATGTCTCTCTCTCATCGATGTTTCTCTATCCCTCTCCCTTCCTCTCTGTAAAAAAATCAATAAAATATATATTTTTTAAAAAATCAGAATACTGGTAGCTTCCTCTTAAGATCACAAAATTTCAGCAGCTGCACACTGTTCTTAGTATAATAATCCAAATCCCTTCAGTGGCCTTCGAGGTCCTGTCTGCCTCTGCAGCACCAGCTCCTAACACCCTTCCCCTCGTTCCTGCGGTCCTGCCTGTCACACTGTCCTGTTTTCCATCGGGTCAGCTGTATAGTCATCAGTGCTGCTCACCAAGCATTTCGGGGTCTCCTTCACAGCAGCTTGCCAAGTTCCCAGTGATACAGCTCTGTCAACCTAGATTCCTGAATGGGAATGACTTGAAACAGAACACGTATGCTAACTGATGATGGACATGTAGTACAAATAAGAAATAAATCTTCATTATGTTCCGCTTCTAATATCTGGGGGCTCTTTGTCACTGCAGCAAAAGCTACCCTCATCTGACTAATACACACACTAACGATCCTCCTCCGGTCACGGGGTCTTTACTCAAGCTGGCCCCTCTGCCAGGAAGCCTCTTCCCTCGCCACTTAAATAACTCCTTCAGATCTCAAAACTCAAGCATTTCTTCTTCAGGGAAGTGTTCCTTAATCATGTCATTCTCTCTTATCAGAGGCTCTCATGTTATCAAGTATCTCTTCTTTATAATGCTGTCAAAGTGGCAATTTTACCTTTTTTTTATGGTTTTATTAATTTTCTTCTCTCCCATGACACTGTAAGTTATTCAGGAACAAGGTCCAGATCTGCTGCAGCTCATCATCTTATCCTTAGTACCTATCATGGCGCCTGGCCCACTGCAAGCCCTAAATAAATATTGGAACGAAGGGAGGGAGAGAACGGGTGAGGGAAGGAGGGAGAAGGGAGAGAAAATGTCTGGGACAAATGCTCTTAGGCCTTAGTCTCTAAGCTGGCCCCTCTACAATTAAGCTGACTATAACCTGAGTTAATGATGCAGGAAGAATCAGGACACTTTGTCTCCTTTATGTCATTTGCCCTAGAAAAAAACGGGAAGAGTTGATAAAGAGTCCAGACTATGGTCAGAGTCTATGACCTACACAGCCAGCCGACCTCTGCAGGCCCCTCAGTTCAGATCCCTTGTGCCCAGGAGGAGCCATGACGGAAGCCAGCACCCACATCTCCACCACTGGAATCGAGTGTCCCTGGGTTCCTCGGTGTCCCCAAGTGCTGCCACTAGGCACTGGTGTGCTCTTCATCATGAGTACATGGTCTCCAGCTCTCCATAAATCAGACGTACAGAGCACAGAGGCCTGGGGACACCTCTGGGGCCTCACAGTTCAATGCAGCTCATTATGGAAATCAGCTCAATGCTGAGGAGCCAGGTACGTGCAAACTGGTTACTGACCCCTTCCACAGACTTGCAGACCACACGAGTGAGGGCTCATTCGGTCACTCAACCCTCTGTATCTGCTGCTGTGGCTAATCTGCAGGGAAGGAGGACCATGTTTGCATGAAAGGGCTCTCTAAGGGGCTCCTGGTGCTCGGGGAAGGGGGACAGAGACCAAAGGGGACAGAAACAGGTGCAGTGAGAACGAGGCTTAGGCCTGGGCGCCGGTGAGGCCCAATGCACTCTAACCACCCAATCAGCAGCCACTTCCTGCCTTCCAGGACAGTGCCCGCTCTGACCAGCCAAGACTTTAAAGTTAAGAGTGACATTCACACTGACAGCCCACTGGGAAGAAAACCCTTTGCAATTTACAAGGCTCTTCGGCGTTCATTAACTTGGTTGAGCCTCACCATATTTTATCAGGTAGGTGTGTTGCTAATACCTCCACTGGCCAGCTGGGGGAACAGCTCAGGGAGGGAAGCAGCCTGCAACCATTTTAAATGGTGAGTTCTGCTGTCTCTGCACGAAGACAATGCACGTTCCACTTCACCAATGCCACTTTAATGGAGATTATTAGAATCCCATGAATGGGGCTCAGGGTGTCTTGAAATTTTTGTATGTGTTCATGTATGGGTGTTTCTTTTTCTGGGCAGTAAATTCAACGTATTTACAACTCTCTCAATTGTTCAATGTTAAGATGTTAAAAAACCATGAGGGGTACGAGACCCCCTGAGGGCATGGGGTAGTTACCTGATGGTCCGTGGATGTCTGTAGGATACACATCTTTGTCCATCCACCCATTTTTTCCCCAAGGAGAAAAGGTATCAGTTGAATGAGATTTGGTCTCCAGGATTCACATTTTCTGATTCCTCACCATTTCCCTCCAGTGGCAACCTGAGTAATGCCCACAGGGTGGCCCAGTCCCCTGTGGCCAGGCTGCTTCTGCTGTGGTCGCAGCCACAAGGCCCTCACCCCACCACAAAGCACAGGAGTCCGGGACGATCCACAGCCAGACCCCAGAGCTCAGGCCTCCTCCCGTGCAGGGCAGGCCAGCGAGGTAAGCTGCAAAGGCCAGGGTCTGTCTTCAACTATCTGCATATTTCCGCATTAATTCTGACATTTTAAGAAAACACTGAAATAAATATTTTCTATTATAATTGCTGAGTTTTTGGTGCTCCCTCAAGGTGTCCTCCTGAGGGAGCGCCTCATTGCCGTAAAGGTCAGAGAAGGCTGCATCCTCCAAGGAGCTTGCCTCGATCCAGGCTCAAGTTCACCAGGCTCCCAGGCTCCTCCGTGTCACTCAGAGGGCCTCAGAAAATGCCTACCTCAATGGTCGGCAAACTGCAGCTCGTGAGCCGCGGTTTGCCGCTCTGTTGACTAATGAGTTTGCCGACCACTAACCTAGACTCTCAGTTCCAATAATTGCAGGCTGTTGTTCCTTGTGATTAAGCCCCTGTCCCAGTGGTCAGCAAACTCATTAGTCAACAGAGTGGCAAACTGCCCTAGCTCAACCCTATCAAAATGTAAAGCACAGGCCTACCAGGTTTGGTTCAGTGGATAGAGTGTCGCCCCGGAGGCTGAAGGGTCCAGGGTTCAATACCAGTCAAGGGTATGTGCCTCGGTTGCAGGCTCAATCCTGGACCTGGTCAGGGCGTGTACAGGAGGCAACCAACTGATGTGTCTCTCTCTATGTTTCTCCCCTCCCTTCCACTCTCTCCAATAATAATAATAATAATAATAATAATAATAATAATAATAAACAATGGAAAGACATCCTCAGTTAAGGATTACAAGAAAAAAGTAAAAGAAATTTAAAGCATTGTGCGCGGGTTAAAGTGCTTAGATCTTGGGTGCGACCCGCAGAGGTTGGGATTTGGGCGCTCCTGTGAAAGCTTAAGGGAAGCTGCCTCAGTTCTCCAAGGCCCTGCTTTCTTGTCTGTGAGACAGGGATACAACTGGCCTTCACTGTGGGGCCATCTTGATTCCCAGACCCTGAAAATAATCCAGGAAAGCAGCCCAGTCTAAACTAGAGCCAGGCAAGTATGCAAGTCCCCGCCGCTCTGCTTGGATCTGGGTAAGAAAGTGAACCAGGAGGACAGGATGTGTCAGAACTTTTCCCAAGAAGACCCGAAGCCTCCCGACCTGTATGCTCTGGCTCTGGACCCAGGCGGCCCTGGGTCTGCACCCGGCACTCGCCCTGACTCGAGACCGTGGACCAATACTTCCACCTTCCTGAGCCTGGGTGTCTGTGTTTACAAATGAGAGCAATAAGACGGACAGTGTAAAGCTCCTGGGAGAATGAAGCATGCTGGGAGCACGTGTGTCTGCTCGGGCTGCTGTAATAAGATACTGCAGCCTGGGTGGCTTAACCCAGAAATTTCTCTCTGTTCTGGATTCTGGGCATCTGAGGTTAGGGTGCCAGCAGAGGCATTGTCACACCCCATTAGGACTCTCTTCCTGGCTTGCAGACGGCCGCCTTCCCCCTGCACCCTCGCCTGGCAGGGCAAGAGCTCTGCTATCCCATCAGGGCCCCACTCTTAAGACCTCATTTAACCATAATCCCTCCCTTAGAGGCCACTCTGCCCACTACAACCACACCAGGGGGCGGGGCTTCAACATATGAATTCTGATGGGACACAAACATTCAGCCCATCACACTGACATGTGGCTAATGTGCCAGTATAGTCGATCCAGACAGAGATAAATATAACAAATGGCATGAAAGGTGAAGCAACCAGCGAGAGAAAGGCAGGCCGGGAGCAAACAGCATGCTGGCAGCAAAGCGGAAACCTGAACGGGGTTCCTAGGCTGAGTCCCGTGGACTTATGCCCCTGAGTTACTCCCCACGGTATCCAGAAGCTCAACCCACATACGGCAAGTATTTGAACAGCAGAAAACCAGAGCCCAGCCAACTCCTGAATTTGGTGACACCAGGAGACTCCAGGCAACCTCAGCAGAAGACCTGGCTCTCTTGCCTCTTCTCCCATCAGATGAGCCCCCAGCCAGGGGGAGACTCCTTCCCCGCATGGAGGAAGGAAGGAAGACCCCACCCCCACCCTACCTGCACGGGGAGGGGAGGCGGCGGCACGGCTGTGTCTGTGTGTACGTGAGCGGGCTGTGCGCCTGACCCAACACTGGTTATAAACTGCCTCGTACCAGGGCCTTTGCAGCAGACTCCCGCGTTTCCCAGAATAATCTCGCTCATTACGATGCCGGCAGACTTTTCAAGCCAGCTCATTTTTCTTCCCTTTGTCTCAAATTCCAATACCCTGCCCTTTTCATGAGATTTCCAAGAGAGCAGTTCACAACGCCCATTTCATGGGGAGAGAAGGGAGGGGGTACAAATGTCCCCAGAGGGTGAGCTGTATCTCAGCCTTAGTTTAAAAAAAGAAGAAATAAAAAAAAAAGATGAAGGAAAGAGCTTTGTCTGCTAAATCTCCCCATTTTGGAATCAAATGTTATTTAAAATTCAGGACAAATTCTCAGCTCTTTTAGCTGACAAATTCCACACCAGCACAGAGGAGGCAGGAGGAAGAGGAGAATGGCAACGTGTGAGGTGCCTGAGTGTTCCTCATTAACGAGCCATTAAGCGAACACCTACTGTGTGCAGGATCCCGAGCTAGGCGCCAGAGATACCATGGCAGACAAAGCAGATACTGTGCCTACACTGGAACTTCAGGCCTAGTGAAGAAGACAGACATGACCACATAACCACCGCATTTACACGTGTAACCGGAAGCACCTGCTTCCGAGGAAAAGGGGGCGGTGCTAGGAAAGCGTGTAATTAGGACCTGACCGGGTCGGGGATCAGGGAACACTCTGCAAAGAGCTGACATTAACTGGGGACCCAGAAGGGTGATGAATAGCAGCAGGTCAGCCAGGTGAGGAGGGGAGAGTGGTCTTCCAGGAAGAAGGAACAGAAGGACAAAGCCTTGGGCCCAGAGGAAGCGCCATTGTTCCTGGATCCCCGGAGAGTGAGAGGAAGGGGGATGAGCCCCGTGACGCAGGCAGGGAGAGCTCACACAGGGTCTTGCATCACCATAAGGCTCTGGGTCTTTCCCCTCCAAACAAAGGGGGAGCTCATGAGGGGTTTTAAGGGGAACAGTAACATTAAGGTTGATGGTTTGCAAAAGCTACCCCGGACCAAAGCAGGGAGGAAAGCAGGAACCGGAGAAGAAAAGACGAGACCTGGGGCCCCAGTGGAGGTGGTGGCGGCGACAAAAGAGAGAAGTGACAGGTTCTAGGGCCTATCCCTGATGACATCACCAGTGCGACTGCACAAACTGGACACCAGTTCTCCCCCTGCCTGTATCCCCGGCCACAGGGATGCTGGGCTTGGCCGAGAGACTTTCTTTGGTCCGTCGGACAGCAGCAGACAGGATGCAAACAGAGGTTGGACAGCATCTGCACACGGGGAGCTGCTCTTTCTTGCAGCTTGTGGGACCCTATGATCCCCAGCCTCGCCTGCTGGAGGATGAGACACATAGGAAGCAGTCACCCCGCAGGCCTAGCCCCAACATCCCTCAGCCTGCCAGGCACGTGTGAGGCCATCCTGGACCATTCAGCTGCAGACCAACAGGCCGGCCCATCACAGACGCATCAACAAGCCCGGCAGAGCCCAGCCCAACGTGCCCACGCCAGAACTGACCGACAAACCCCGAGAACCGTCGGCCAAGTCCATGGTTGTCATTTTAAGTCATTACATTTTGGAGGTGGTTTTGCTAATTGATCTATGACCATTTATGTCTGTTTTTCTCTCGACAGACCAGAAGTTAATGGGGAATAGGACTTCCTCTGTTCTGGTTGCCCACACTCCATTCCCAGGCAAAGTAGCAGATACCCCAGGAGTGTGCATTGAAATCAGTGAATGAATAAGTGAAGAAGGAATGACTAGTATCTATTTGGTTTCCCCTGGGAAGGACCTTCTGCCCCAACCCCCAGATCTTCCTCTCCTCCCCCCATCAGCAGCGGAAGAGATGCGGACACTTCTAGGCGGGATTCAAATTCATGTTCAACCTTTACAACTGGTGACCATGAAACACTGAGGACAAGGGGAAAGGCAGACTCATTCTCTCCCTCAGGTGTGTCCCCTGTCTGGTCAGTGAGGAGATGAACACAGAAAGATGCAACAGCCTCTCCTGCTCACTGAGCTGACCATGCTCCAGGCACTTCACACAGCGTTTCCTCTGATCCTCAGAACAACCACAGGGGTCGGGCATTTAGATGGATGAGGAAACTGAGGCACAGTGCAGTTAAGTGACTTGCCGAATGGGTTGGAGCCAGATGCAAGCCCAGCTTGCCCACCTTTTGCTGGGTGCTATGTGTACAACGGGGCTGTGTCGGGGAGGGATGCATCCTGCCGGGGCGGGAAGGCAGGAGCAGCCAGTGTGAGAGAGGATTTGCAGGCACATTAGCTCTGGAAGGGAGAACAAGCCAGGAAGGACATTCCAGGCTGCAAGCGGAGGGGCCTGAGGCAGAGGCGTGGAAGCGTGTGGTCTGCCTGGGGAAGTAGGAGCAGCGGGAATGGCCAGAAAGGTGAGGGGGTGAGGCGTCAGTGACGAGGCCAGCCCAGGCAGGATGGGTGACAGGAGCCAGTGCGGGCTGCGAGGCGAGGCCACCCTCCCCGCTGAGGCCAGCTCGCAGCCAGCTGATAGAGCAGTGTTGCTCCAGATGAAGCTGGGACCTGGCCTCTGACGCAGCTTTGATGCCCGGCTGCACGGTTTGGGGAAATCAGAACACTTGCCCACACTGGGCCTCAGGTTTCCCTTCCGTACGCTGAACGTGTAAGGCAAGAGCAAAGGCATTTCTAGATCCTGAGCGCATACTGTGCACCAGAAAAGTTACATCACAGATTCGGTGCAAGCACTGAAGAGGTTAATGCATAGAAAGTGACCGGCAGAGAGCCTGGTGCATAGTAAGTGCTCAGTGACACTAATCGGGACTATTATTGGTGTCACTCCAGCCGACTGTCAGAGTAACCCTATGAGTGACAGTCAACAGCAAGGGCTCCAGGAAAATAATGCCTGGATGCAATCTCAGCTCTGCCACTTGCTTGCTGCGAGGCTTTCAGTAAGTTCCTTCAACTCTCTGGGCCTCCATTTCCTTGTCTATAAACTGGGGACCCTGATGGCACACATCTCATTGGGTTGATGGGAGAATTCAGGGAGATAAATTTTATAAAATGTTTCACACCCAGAACTAAGCTCCTACTAATAAATGTCACGTCCTGATGAGACCCCATTTTGCAGACAGCATAGTCGAGGCTCAGAGAGGAGCAGAAACTTGCTCCAGGTAACACGTGGAACTGGCGCGGGTGGGATATAACCTGGGAGGACTCTGTTCTGTACCCGAGGCTCCTAACTGGTGCTGCAGACACCTCTGAAATACCGCCCAACAACTGGCTTCCTGCTCACAGTGTCACTGCTTCTGACCAAAGTCTTCGTAAAACTCCTCCTAAGCACTAACTCCTCCCGGAAACACGTTTAAATCCCCAGGGAGGCCGGAATTAATGTATGTTCCCCATGTACAGGCATACCACATTTCCCAGCTGGTTTTACGAGGGGAAGCTCTAAACTTCTATGATTCAAAGGTGGTAAATGGTAACGACGAGGTATTAAACTTTGTGGGGGAGTGCCTGCCTCAAATCCCCTCTGGAATGAGGCAAGGTGTAAATACAGAAATGCCTCAGGGAGGGTTCGGGGGGGGGGCGGGGGAGGTCTGATCTGAAGGGAGAGCAGTGGTCCCCATCCTGATCCCATTGCCAACCTGCTGTGTGACCCAGCCGTCTGTGCACCCACCTTTCCTAACAGTGCTGTGACCCCTCATTTATGACCCAAACTGGGATCCTTTGGGGAGTGAAGGGGCGTGCTATTAGTTTCACCAGGAGCACAGTGGTGAGCTTTGTTCTGGGAACCCTGAGACATATCTACCACCAGATGCTGAGTGCGACGACACCATCATTTCTAAGAGTCTTCCCTCCTGTGACGTCTTATGACAAAATCTGTTACTGAGAACTGGTCCTAAGTACTGGAGATGCACGGAGCGCTGGGACCACACAGAAGCGCCTACTCAACAGAATGCAATGGGTCAGGGAGAAAGCTGGGCTGCAGCTGTTTTTTTGGGGGGATAAGGAGGGGAACCAGAAGAAGCATGATAAATAACAGACATTGTATGGTGGCTCCCCAAAACTCCAAGGTGCTCTCCTGAGCTGATCATGAGACACACCTGCCATCTCTCCCCATCCGTCAGGCAAACAAAGCAGCACCAGGGAAACTGCCAGCAGGAGAACGGGACTTGCTGCCTTGCCCTTGCACCGCCCCAGGTCTGGAGGGTCCTGACACAGCCAACCTCTCTCATCATCCTTGATGTCCCGGATCTCCCGGGCATTCCGTGGCCCACGGTCTATCAGACATGACCTGGGTCCTGACCTGAAACCACCCAGATTGGCAGACTGCACAGGCAAAGGTGGTGGGATGACTCAGCTCTCTGCCTGGCTCTGGAGATCTGGTTGCATGAAAAATTCTGGAAAAATCTATTTCCAAAAATACCTCCCATTCTGGAAAGATCTATTTCCAAAAATACCTCCCATTCGTTTGACGTGAACGTGAGCTGCTCACTGGGAAGTCAAGGAGGGTTCCACCTGGTGACTCTCATTCTCAGAACAGCTGGAGCCTGGTCACCTCGGAGGTCTCCTCTTGAGAGTTCCCCTCCTTGACTCCCAGACAGAGCCTCTCCTGCTTGGCAGAAGAAGGAACGCTCTCGACCAGGAACACTTCATCTCTCGCCAGGCTCCCGTGCCGGGAGGTGATGGAATCACTCTTTAATACAGCCGCCTCTCTACCCACATCGGCGATGACTGAAGGCAGTGGGAAATGCTCCTGTGAGAAATGTAGGTTTTCAGTCAAGCAAACAGAAATCTGAAGGGTGATTTGATTAGAGCAGCAGCCTGGCTAGCGAAAGGAGCAATGAATTCCCCGACTCCGTGAGGCGCTACCCTCTCTGAGTCGCTCTCTCCTAATCCATCTCCCCACTACTAGATGGCTCGATGGGATAATGGGCTCCAAGTGCTCAGAAACTCCAAAGCGCCGGTTCACATGTAAATGATGATATCTTTTAGGATGTGAAGTGTTTTTAAAGAGAAGGTGGCTGCTGATCAATTACTCTCTTCGCTCATACAGGACTGACAAGGCTCCTAAATTCCACATTCTGCATACCTGGATGGTTTTAGATCTCCTTCCTTTACCGTCTGGAACAATCCTACAGTGATGCTGCCTCCCTCAAAAGGAGGGCTGGTTCCCCAGGGGATGTGGAGGTGCCGAAGAAGACTCAAATCTCCACTGGGGGTCCAAGGTGGAAGAGGCGGAGCATGGGAGTAGGGGTCAAGGTCGTTACATAAATTGGGGTTCAGAGCATAGAGCTGCCTTTCATCGATTCTTGTGGCATGGAGAAATTGGGGGTGGGGCAAAAGAGTCGTTTGTATTCTCTTTTACTCACTTTCCTTAACTGAAAAGGAAGTGATGGTTAACGCTTCTGCCTTGTTCCTTAAGGACAGAACCTGCTTCTAATTCATCTCTTTACATGGTCAGTAAATATTTGATTAGTCAATGTTTTAACTAAACACAATTAAAATCATATGAAGAATCTCCAAATATATCCAGGTCCCTCAAGACATCCCTAATTTCTAATGGGAGTTCATCCCGAACTCACACCCTGAGAGGGAGGTCATCCTAATGTTTTTTTTTTCCTGAATCCAACACTAACCAACAGAGAGTGTGTAGGGGCTACCTCTCCTTCTCCCACTGCCCTCCCCAGGTGCCCAGATGGGTGCCACAGCACCTCCAGCACCATAAGAAGAAAAGCTGTAAACTGTCTGAGTGAGGATGGTCTGTGACGTTGCCATGAGTGGCAGCAGCTTGCAGGAGACGTTATTTCTCCCCGCAAAAGTCAGATTAATCCTGTTCTCCTCTTTATCTTCCCCTATGTGCTGAGCATCCTTGGACAAGTTGCTTTGCCTCTCTGAACCTAGCTTTCTGTCTCTAGTAACATAGGGATCCTAATTCCTGTCCCGAAGGGCTGGTGGCTGAGGAACAGTTGAGATGATGCATGATAGGGGCCTAGCTTCATGCCGGGAACATTTTAGAGGCACGATATAGAGTAGCTGCTATTAATTCCTTCATCGGCAGCTGATGAGAGGGTAAACAGGGATTAGGTAAGATAATGTATGGTAAGTACTTCACATCATGTCTGGGATCTAATGAGGGCTCTGGAAGCATTGGTTTTTATTAGCGAAGATGAAGGCATGTACGTTACAAAAATAATAACAATGTAAAGTAGAAATGAATTAAGCAGAAGAATACAAGTTCTCAGCTCGATCAAAGGAGAAAGAGGCAGCTGCTTCCGGTTGAACAAACAGGGCCAGCATTTCTCCAAACACTCTGGTAAGGATCGCTTTGAGGTCTCATTAAATACAAGTTCATTAGCCATAGCCCATGTCTGATCTGCAGGTCAGGGACTGGGAAATGAGCTGGGGCAGGCTGTGTGTTCCCCAATCATGACCAGCAGTCTACATCAGCCCCTCCTCTCTCAAATTCTATCAACTTACATATTTATTTGTGTGACTATATGATTACAGGGACCTTGCTTACCCTACTCATCACCATCACCTTTCCAGGGAACTGAAGTGGAATAAAAATATTTATGAGTGAGAGAACGTCATTCCCCATCATCTACAGAATAAAATTCCAAATTCCCTATCCTGTCCTCCAAAGCCCTGCTCAGTCTGGCTGCAGGTTATATGACCTCTGACATATACATCTTCACTAGGTTTCTTTCAACCCTCATAACGACTAAATGAGCTAAATATTGTCCCCATTTCACAGACAAGGAAACTCAGAAAAAGACAGTGATGTTCTTATCATCAAGTATGATGCCATTTTATTAATCCTTGATATCTATTTGTTTAGATTTTCTAATATTCTCTATTGATCTTAGGTGGTCTTAGAGTGATTCAATCCTGAGACAGTGGGTATATGCATGTGGACAGAGTTTCTAAGAAGTTGGAGTTCAGCCTGAGAAAGCCTGTGACAAGGACAGTAGCTGTGGAACCAATGTCCAAAAAAGTGGGCAAGATAAGATAAAGTAGATGATCTCTTTATGATGCTGGAAACCCCACATTCTTGAACTCTTGACTGCTCTCAAAGGGCAGGGAAAAATGTGCTGTCTGTTTTGGAGCAAAGCCTATGAGAATGAACCACATTGAGATGCCAATATTGAATTGTTTTTGAGCTATATTTGCGCGCACACACACCCAAACACACACATACACACATACTTGCACATATACAAACACACATGACCTGAGGGAGCTGTCCACATATTCTTGCCAAATCACATTACTTCTCTGAACATCATGATCGATGACTAAGAAAACAACACATTTTCTGCCAAAGGTATACTTAAATAAGATCTACTGTGATCAAAGAAAGAAATCTAAGTTTCTAAATCTTTGGACTACACAGTAATTTAAACTCAAGGCGTGTTGTGACAAAATATAACATGATACATCAGAGTTGGTGGGAAGATTTTGTAAATGAAAGAGAAGCTGGTAATTCAGAGAAAGCAAGAGACTGGAAACTGAAGCTCTCTGACTGGAGCAAGTAGGAAAGGCTTCTGGAAATGTGGTTAAATGGGAACTGGCAGCATATGTTCAGGTTGCCGGAAGGCTCCAGAAACTAACCATGTCATCCCAATACCACTAGAAGTGGGTACCTATGCCCCTCTACTGTTTGGATTTGGGTCCACTGCATTACCCTCAGCTAAAAGGAGTCAAGGCCGTTCCGTTGAGAGCAGTTTGCGCTGAATGGTGAGACAGAGGAAGTCAAGGTGGGCTGGAGACCTAGTCTCAGGAAGTGAGATATCAGGGGTGGTGATCGATCGAGAAGACAAAGAGGGCTGGAGGAAGGCTCCCCCAGAGGAGTGACCCAAGGCCCGTGTTGATGATGATGGTGACGGCTAACATTTATGTGCCAGGTCTTTCTCTAAGCACTTTTTCACAAATATTAACTCAATTAGACCACATGGAAACCCCACAGAGTCTGTGTGCTGGGACTAAACCCCAACTTACATAGAAATAAACTGAGATATAGAAAAGTTAAATATATGTCCCAAATTACATAGACCAACGTGCACCTGTATTTCCTCATCTGTAAAAAAAGGATAATAGAATCCACTCCAAAGGCTGTTAGGGGTTAAATTAGGTAATACAAGTAAATTTCCTGACAGTTCATGCTGCATCTCTGAGGGCCTGGCATTTAAATACATACGCTAGAGCACCTCTTTGTGGGCCAGCCCGGCTACACTAGTTATGCCATTCAGAAGTTCCTCTGGGAGAAAAAGCAAGTGAGGGGGTCAAACTGAAAATGGCTGCCTTTGTTGGGTCGTCATAGGCCTGTTGATCTTCTCTTGAGAATATGAAGAGGTCAAATCCACAACTCAAATTTGAATTATATCCTATAGTACGCCTGAAGTATTATATCCTATAGTATGTCTAACCCTGTGAAGTAGGCCCATGCCCATTTTACTGATGAAGAAACCCTGGTTCAAAAACGGAAAATAACATGACCCAGGTGACAAGGACAGTACCAGATTGTGGAGTCATAATCCAGGTCTCCTGCATCCGCAGCCAGCACAGTCTCCTGGCCTCTTGGGGATCCGAGACCTCTCCTCCCTCCTCTCCTCCTCCTATAGCCAGAGAAGGACAGGTGAATTGGGCTACGGGTTGATTTTCTGCCTTTGTAAGGGCTATCACAGCATTAATATCCACAAAGGTGAGAGAGGGTCAAATGACACATTAGTTTTCTGTTCAGGATTATTTTTAATCTGACAGTTTCAAAGTCATGTGTGTGTATTGTTTTGGAGCAGGGGTCTAAGAGTTAATCTTAAAAAGTAATTGTTAGCAGTGGGTAAACACACACATAAGTGTGATGTTTGCCTCTTAGCAGGGTGTATCTCTAAGAAACATGTGTGCATATATGTGTGTTATGCCTGTGTTTATATTTGTGTTAGCTGGGCCTGCATTTATATGCATGCATCTACAAGTATCTGTGCTGATGGCATGTGAACAGGCCTTGTCTATAGGAGTTGTATGCATGTATTGTGAGTGATATAAAAGTGTGACCATCTAGCACATGAGCCAGTTATGTTAGGTGTATTCTATATGCCTTTGCCACACTGGTGAATATCACAGTTGAAGGCTGTGTGTTGAACATGGACATGTGGTATGTCTTGGGAAGATGTGCTCCACATAAGTGTGTGCACATATGTGTGTATGTGTACACACACCTATATGGGTGGCCTGCGTCCTGTGGGTTAAGACATGATGCCTGGGTATGGTCAGTATCTACTTGTAGGCTGTGTTCTGTGTCCCCGTGCAGTGTGAGTCTCCGTGCTGCATCTCTGAGTGTCTAGATTGTGTGTGTGCATGTACACACACGTGCATGTGCCAGGCGTGACTTCACCAGGCTTCTGTGTCTCCAGTGGGTCACACTTCCCTCACACCCCTCACACCCCCCGCTCTCCCAATCTCGGTGCTGGAGTCTGGTACTATAGTCATTAGCTGGTCAGACATTTTTATCTCCTCAAAATATCCTATCGCTCATACTCAGCTCAGTAATCACAGGAATGGGCCTCGGAGACATCGTTTATGCTGCATCCTCCACAGACCAGGAGAACTCCATGTCCCTCTTACCCATTAGTCACTGAAAGGAAAGCTCACAGGCCAAACAGCTGCTGCCTCAGCCGGTTAACTCCTTCTGAGCCAGGGCGAGGTCTCCTTCAGGCTCAGCTCCCCCCGGTCATAAGCAAGATGGGGAGGCCCTACCACTTCCTCAGGTGGGGTGTTACTGGCATTTGCAGGCAGGGGTGCGGGTACCATGTGCTAGTGAATGAGCCTGCTGCATGGTGCAGGATGTTTACCCAGCCCAGCCTCACCCACTTTATTCCTGATGCCTGTGGTGTCCCCAGTCATTGTATCTGAAAATGACCACATGTCCAAGTTTCCCTGGAGAAGCTTGCAAAGCACTGGGCTAAAAAATATATAAACAAACAAACAAACAAACTATGAAAGTACGAAATCATTAGGTTAGAAGGAATTTCAAGGACAGCTTTTCGTCATTATTCTGACATATTTAATTTATACATGATCCATTCACTCATGTAGTTATTCTTCCAACAAATATTTATTAAGCACTTACTCTATGCCAGTCACTTTTCTAAGCATTGGGATGCAAGGGGTAAGTAAAGTTCTCAAGAACTTTATATTCTGGTAGGGAAGACAGCAAACTTACAGAACAGACAGACAAGGAAATTGTGGGGTAGCAATAAGACTCTTGATGGCAGTGAAACAGGATCATCTGAAGGTGGGAAGGAGTGGGGCCTCTTTAGATGGAAGGAGGGAGGGCAGAGAAGACTCTCTGGGAGGAAACACTGAAGCTGAGGCATAAATAATAAAAGGATGGAGGCCTCATTACACAGCCATGAATGATTAAATCACTGGCCAGGGGTTTCATCTCCAGCCCCTCTCTGGAGGTCAGGGGGTAGAACTGAAAGCCCCAACCCACTGTCACATGGTGAGGTGCCCTGGCAACCAGCCCCCATCCTTAAGAGCTTTCCAAAAACACCTCTTTAGCATAACAAAAGACACCTTTGTGCTCTCATCACTTAAGAAATGTCAAGGGTTTAAGGAGCTCAGTGCCAGAAACTGGGAGGAGGACCAAAAACGTAGATCCTCCAATAACATTGGATCGGGCCTACATGGGGTTAGGTACCGTGTTGATGAGATACCTGGGAACTTAACTCTTATTTATTATATCAGTGAGCCTATGGTGAAACTGGTTTCCTTATACCTCCTTTCTCTGAAAATCAGAGAACCTAGGACAACATGAGGACTCTATATATTTCATATTATAAATCCCGGTGATGCAAAAGAAGTAGGTCGCCTTAATTATCTTTAACAAAAGAAAACAGCTCTTACTATGTACCAAGCACTATGCGGGATGCTGCATATGCAGTGCCTTACCCAACAACACTCTGAAGGAGAAAGTAGCAATATTCTGATCTTGCAGGAGACGAAATTAAGGTCTTAGAGAGACTGAGTACCTCATCCAACCTCGCAGCCAGGAGCCCCATTTCTAATCCAACCAGTCTGCCCCCTGAGTCTGGATGCTCCATCAAATCAGTGAGTTCTGCTGCCCAAGGCCCTGGAACTTCTTTGCATTCTGAGTCACCATCTAGGTTTGGCCTCTGTGAGTTCTAGATGTTTCTATCCTTGGATCCCCTGACGTGGGGTGTCCCTTTCCCTCACTGCACCATGCTTATCCAGACAATAAACCTCTCTCCGGAGTCAGCTTGAGGGAGTTTCTGTTTCTTGCCCCTACACTGTTAATCAGGAAAATGGCCCAGCAGAGGCCAGAGGAGAGGCTACCCCACCTATGACCCCATCGGATGGGTCTTTCCACTTCAGCTGGCAGCTCCCCAGGGGAAGAGAAAGGTCTTTCCTTTCCTCGTCTCTGCAGAATTACTTAAGGTTTCGGGGATGAGCACCTCTCAGGGGACCGTTACTCTGCCTGCCTTACAACTGGGTGAGTAGTTAAACTCCCTGTTGGCCCAATAAACGTGTTTTTGAATTAAATTAATCTCCATTTTCTAAGTCCCTTTAGCCTCCAACTGCCTAATAACTTAAGAATCCCTAAAGTGAGAAGAGATCCTGAGCTCTGTAACTTGAGGTGAGCGTCTTGACCTCTCTGGACAGAAGGTCCCCCATCTTTGCACCGAGGATTCTGCAATACCTCTGCTGTACCCATCTTTCACCTCTCTGGAGCCCAGGCACATAATAAAAATGTGCAAAGCAGCCAAGGGCAGATAAAAAAGAAAGAAGTGGTGCGATGTGGGGCCAACTGGAGAACAATGCCTTACTTAAAAAGCATCCCAACGACATTCGTGCCTGCCTATCCAAGTCCTGAGCACAGGCTGGGAACTGTATCCCCGAGACCCACTGAGGCCCGCCAGGGATGCTGCTTCTAGCTCTCACACGGGCTGGCCTTTGCAGGGCCTCAGCCTATGTGCTCCTGTGTTTTTACTCTCCCACCTCCCCAGGAGAAGGGGGGGTATGAGGCTGAACCGAGGCGCTTATCTAACAAGATGCAGAGAAGGAGGGGCTGAAGAGGACAGATAGAACCTCTCTCCCCGCTGGTCCCCAGCCTGCAAATGCACCGTGTGGGGGAAGCAGCTTCCCGGCGGGGCTGGCTTCAGCGTAGCCAGAGCTGGAAGGAGACCCCAAGCAACCCAGGCCTCATTTACGAAGGGTGTTATTTCACCCCTGCTTCCCAGATAATGTAACTGAGTCACACAATTGAGCATAAAATAGAAATTTGGCTTATCTGCCTCAGACCTGACTTTACTATTTTCTTTCTGCAAAATACATTTTTCACTATCTTATCTGCTAATAAACAATCCGAGCTCGGCAGCCTTGTGGCAATGGCGCTGAATGCATTTAAGAGACATATTTTTCCTCTCGCTCCCTGCTTAAAGGTTTCTGTTTAAAAGCCCGCAGTTGCTTTCCCTCCCTTTTGGAAAAAAAAAATATATATCCCATTTGTATGCCGTCTCCCTTTAAAGAACACACATATTTTTTCCTGAGTTGTTCTGATGGATCCCTTCTCATGTTCCCCTCTGCTCACTTGATCACCAATGACAGAGGGACTTGCACAGCAACGGCGTATCAATGTGATGGATTAAAGGACGAGATGGGGGAGGTTAAGGCAGCCCCCTTCCAAAGGGGACAATTTCTGGAGTGGCCAGACCCCCGTCGCTTCTCCCAGATTGGGCGGTAGGCAGGACACATACTGATGAGAAGACGGCTATGAATGTTTAATGCCTTTTCTCAAATGCAGACTGTCATCGGACGCACCAGACAGTGAAGCTGAAGCCACAGGAGACAAGAAGAGGAAAAAGGGAACCAACAGCTATTGGCACTCTCCTCAGAACGACCTTTTGAGAGAACAACCCCATTAAGCAAAGAGGAGAAAACAGCCCCATCATTGCAGAGGAGAAAACTGGGGTTCAGTGAAGCTAATGCAAGCCACATCCAAAAGATGGGATGCACTGGCAAGTCTCCAAACACCACTTTGGGAATTAGAATCACACACACACACACACACACACACACACACAGTTTTGTGGCATGGTATTTGTAGTTGCTAGGCAATTGTTTTATTCAGAGTGTAATAGGAAAAAGCAATGGGGGTAAAAGTCACTCACTCGTCAACTGGCCTCCCTTCTATTAATTCCAACTCCTACTATTTCCTGGTGGAAAAATATAGCAAATTCTAGGCATGGATGTTACACTGGGACAGAGCACTTACCGCCACTGCTTCTGCAGTCTGTCTTTGGACTAAAACTCAGCTGGTCCCTTCTGATCATGCCAACCCTGCCACCTCATTCACACCCCACGATGTACCTCACAGTTTCCCCTTCAAGGCTTTGCACATGCTACTTCCAGGAGTGCCTGGAACACTTACTCCTACCCATCCTGAATAGGTGAACTCCTACCCAGCCCTCATAGGTAAACTCAAAGGCTGCCTCCTCCGAGAAGCCTTCAGGACTACCATTCCTCAGGTACCACCTGCCCTACTATTCTCTCCATAACACCTCCCATCCTTCAGCATCATCACAAACGCATACATTTGTGCTGGTGGGTTGGCACATTTAATTTCTGTTTCCCCCACCAGTCTGCTAGCTCCAGAGAGTGGGGGAGCCATTTCCTTTTTATTTCAACTCATCAACCCTGTGCCTAGTACACTGCCTGGCACTGAAGGGGCACCCAGCCCATTCATATTTGTTGGACAAATAAATGAATAAGTGTGACTCACGACAACAGTGGTGACAGGGACTTGTTATCCTAATTTTCTAATAAATTATGAAACCGGTAACAGTTGACATTTCTTCCATACTTCCCATGTGTATGATAGGATTCTACAAGCTTTAAAAAGCACTCTAGTCACCTAAGTTAGTCATTATTCTCACTTCCATTTTACGTTTGAGAAAACCGAGGCACGGGAAGCACAGAGTTGAGGCCAGAGACAAGATTTCCCGTTAAAACTCCCGCTCTCCCTACCCACGACAAGGCCTCGCATCTGAGCCACCAATGGTGAGAAAGGAAAAACCGGGGAAAAAAGAGTCATATAAAAATTCCACTTCTCCTGTGTCACTGTTTACACTGGAAGCTGTCCGATAAGCGTTTGCAATCTCCTCTAAAATCTGCCAATCTCAGGTCAAAGATATTCATGGGGAAAGACAAGGCATAAATATCTAGTTTGGTCCCTTGGGGCAGTGCTGGTGGAACTGGATCATTCACCTTCCAGCTGCGCTTTCCCCTGGGGGCTCCTGCCCGAGGCTCGCCTACCCTCTGCCCTGGGAGCGGGCCTGGGCCAGTGTGCGAACCCTGTTTCTCACTCGCAGCCCGGGGAACAGGTGAGGTCACCGGGGCCTTCTGCTCCTGCGGGGAGCCGGGGAAGATTAATCTGCGGGCAGAGGGATGACGCCCGGCAGCGGGGAGATTTATGAGGGGAGGAATCCAGGCCAAGGTCCCTGGTTTCCTTCCGCCTCTATCTGTCTTAGGACTATCACAGGCCCTGTGGTGGGAAGAAATTTCCAGAGGTCATCTGATCCAGCACCCTGCCTCCTCAAGACCTTTAGGCAAAAAAAAAGGATGGTCATCTGCTTTAACACTTAAATTCTCTACGGCTCTCTCTCTCTCCCTTCCATGTAGTGCAATCCGGGTGATGTCTAAGCATTTTAACCTGGCATTTGAGACCCTCCCTTCCTCTTCACTCCAAACACAAACTCTACTGCAGCTCAACTGGTATTTCCCCGAGTCTCCCAACTAGATGTCCCATTTGGAGTGACTTCCCCTCGGCTCTGCAACATGGAACGTCAAAGGCTCGGTGCAAATTTCCCACCCGCTGTGGGCTTCTCTGCCATCACAGGTCTTCAGCACATGAACTCCTATTAATGAGGATGTGTCTTTCACCGACTCCATGTTTATAATCTTATCGCTCCTGGTGGCTTTGGGGCACCGTTAGGACATATTTCTATTTCCCGAGCATCAAATGCATACGTGATCTCAAGTCATCTCTCCCAAACCCCAGGATACAGCTAGGATCGTGCGCCATTCACACAGGATGACGATGAGGCTGCTAGAGTCTACGTTCCTTTATAAATAACCTGTTCGTTCAGTCAGCAGCTATTTCTTTTACACTTACAGTGGAACTCACCCGGCAGGATGCCTACCGCCCGTGATACATTTTGGAGAGCAAAACCCCTCAAAGGAGAAGACATTCCGGTCTCCAAGAGAGAATTACTTGGGGGAAAAGCAACCTCCAAAGAGCCCATTAAATAACGCGACATGGTCTTTTCCATTAGTTCGATGGTTCTCAGTCCCTCTTTGGCCTCTTCACTGGCAACACACTCAGGGTGGGCCCAAAGCTGGAGACGAGTTCAATCCCAGAAGCTCAGGAGAGCAATCCAATTCAAGAGAGCGAGGCGAGCACAGTGGGGCTGTACCGAGCAGTCACGTGGAACCCTACTATGTCCAACACAAAAAATAACTTCACAACTTTTCCTTTGGGCTTTTCACCCTGTAACAAACTAGTTCTACGTCTCACCCGAATTTGAGCCCCAAAGTGGAGTCGGGGGGTGGGCTCCAACTTATCTCAGGGACTCTGCTGTCTGTGTGTCTCCTCCTGCAGGGAAGCCCCCCGCCTCCAGAGGACCTGTCCCCCTCTCAGGCTCCAGTTCTGTTTGCCAGGGGCTCCCAGGCGTGCCTCAGACCCGAGATCTCACGCAGATAATGAAGGAAGCAGCACCTCGCTGAGGCCTGCCCCGTCTTCAGTGCATCCTGATAACATTCCCTAATGCTCGCAGCAACGGCGTGTCCCAGACACCGTGGCTCCAGGCGCTCTGGCAGGGGCCCAGCACGGCTGCTGCAGCCACATTCCCCGCACCTGAGCGTCTCGCTCCTGGAGGAGGGGGGAGATCTGTGGAGCCTGAAGTTGCCCCGTGGACCTCATGGCTCTGCAAACGTGCAGCCAGCATATCGGTATTGGGAAGCTGTCAGGTGCTATGTCTGCGCTGGACAAAAAGGCACACGTGGCTCCAATGTTCTCGGAACATCCAGCCTGGCAGGGAGGTGGCCATTTGCTTACAGGATGTTAAGAGGAAGGACAAGGAGCCAGGACACCACGGGGCCCACAGGAGGGGGTACCTTCCTCAATCTCCAAAACACGGGCACTTTTCTATACACTGGCCCTGACTTTATATTTATATATATATATATAATTGATTTTTTTATAGAGAGGAAGGGAGAGGGACAGAGAGCTAGAAACATCAATGAAAGAGAAACATTGATCAGCTGCCTCCTGCCCACCCCCTACTGGGGATGCGCCTGAAACCAAGGTACATGCCCTTGGCAGGAATCGAACCTGGGACCTTTCAGTCCGCAGGCCGATGCTCTATTCACTGAGCCAAACCAAGCTCCTGTTTTGAGCCCAGCATGAAACTAAGCACGGGAAATACCCTGATAAATGACAGGTTACCCCATAGCTATTTCACTAACAAGGTCCCCTCCTGGATTAGTAGGCTAAAGCTGCTATAACAAAATGACAGACACTCGACCCATGAACCAGGGCACCGGTTAGGGCCCATTCCCAGGTTGTAGGCTGGATGATCCCCAGTTGGTGGCATGCAGGAGGCAGCCAATCCATGTTTCTCTCATAGATGTTTCTATCTCTTATTCCTCCTCTTTCTTTTTTTGAACTTTTCCTCTTTATTTTTTCCCTATAACAAACTAGTTCTATCTTTCACCCTAATTTGAACCCCGAAGTGGAGTGGGGTCTTGTCTCAAAGTCTCTGCTGTATGTGTCTCTAAAAAAAAGATCAGTAAAAACATTTTTTTCTTAAAAAATGCCAGACACTGGGTGGCTTAAACCACAGAAAATTGTTTTCTTACAATTCCAGAGGCTGGACGTTCAAGATTAAGGTGTTAGTCGGTCTGGTATTGAGGCCTCTCTCCTTGGCTTGTGGAAGACCACCTTCCACTGTGTTTTCACATGGTCTGTTCTCTGGGTATGAGCATCCATACTGTTCCAGCCTCTCAGGGGGACACCAGCCCGATTGGCTGAGGGCATACCTTAACGGCCTCATGTTAACCTAACTGCCTCCTTAAAGACCCTTTCTCCAAATATAGTAACGCTGGCAGCTGGGGCTTCCACATATGAATGGGGGTTGAGGGAGGCAGACATAGTGCAGTCTATAGCACCTTCCATGTATAAAGTATGTTTCATATACCTTGAAGCTTAAAATGTTTTAACTTCTTTCAAAAACATGAGCTTTGGGGACAGGCAAAGCTAGGTAGGACTTCCAGATCTCCCACTTATCTACTGCCTGACATTGGACACTTGACCTTAGAACTTTACTCACCTCTCAATTGAGAGAATAATGTTCACTTTCCAAGTGCCTTGGTAGGATTGGAGATTGAATTACAGAGAGCACTTAATGAAGGGTACTGATGTCCCAAGTGGTATTTATTAATGGCAAGAATGGTAGTTTAGGGTAAGACCGGTCCAGGTTTAGGCCTACAGAATAACAGCCAGCATTTATGGAGCACAAATACGCCAGGCATGATTCTAAGTGGATTAACTCATTTAATTCTTAAAAGAACGCTAGGAAGTAGGGACTCTTATTATATCCATTTGTAAAGTAAAGCACAAGTTTAAGTAGATGTCCTCAAGATCACGCACAGCTAATAAATGGAAGACCTGGGATTTGAACCCAGGCACCCTGACTCCCACACAGGCAGTCTTATTGCAACCAATTCACTAAGGACTTTAGACAATGCACTGACCCTAAACAAAAGCAATACTACCATGGCTTCCAGTTGATATAAAAAAACTTAACTCTAAGATGATAAGACGTTCAAAAAAGGTCACTTCCCTTTTATGCATGAACTTCACAGTTTCCAAGGGTTTTTATTAGGGAAACAATAAAGACAAAATTTTTCAGGCAGGGCAGCCAAGATAAAAAATTGTGACTCGTCTACAAATGAGCTGATGAAAACCCCACCCCAAGAAGAGAACATAGCTTGAGTCCATCCTTTAAAGCCTAGAACAATGATTAAAATGCTTTTATAAAGTAGAAAAAAATGGAGCTAATATTAAAAAATCCTGTTTTATTAATCCCTAAAGGAAGGATTTTATTAATTCCTTTAGAATCCAATAAAAAAGTGTGGTTTTTAATCAATGTTGTTTTCCAACTCCTGTCCAAGTGTCAAATCATAGCAAAGTAGCTCCCATTTATTTAAAAACTTCCAGATAGTAGGGGCTAAGTCAGGAGCATGGGAGACAGACGTGAACCCAGACCTCTTAAAGAATCCTGTCGCACAAGACAAACGGTGAAATATTAAGTCCTATCAACATGATATGAAAAAGCGGTGCTTATGATCGCGATCCTTGTCTATTTTATTCCCAAACAGAAACCATTTGTTCCAGAACAGTACCCGGCACTGTAGGCCCTCAACAGATACTTGTTGAATAAGTAAGCAAGAGAATAACCACAGAGAGTCTTAGAGACAGGGTAAGAAGTATGGCTTTTTAACGCCAAAGTCTGAAGCAGTAACATGGTCTGTTTTATTTTGTTGTAAATCACCTAGATTTACTGTTGGGAGGAAGGACACAGGTGTATGTGGGTGGCGAGCGGGAGATGGTGATACAAGAATAGCAATTAGGAGGCCATTACCCAGTAGGGATGATGATGGCCTGGGCTAGGAGGGTAGCCATGGTGCTGGGGAGGAGGTGATGGGTTCAGGATACAGTTGGGACCTAGAATCACTGGTCAAGTTCATTGGCTGGATATCAGAGATGAAGGCAAGAAAGGCATCAGTATGACCTCTTGGCATTTCGCTTGAGCATCTAGGTCAGTGCTTCTCAATCTTCCTAATGCTGTGACCCTTTAGTACAGTTCCTCATGTTGTGGTGACCCCCAACCATAAAATTATTTCTGTTGCAACTTCATAACTGTAATTTTGCTACTGTTATGAACTGTAAGGTAAATATCTGATATGCAGGATGTATTTTCATTGTTACAAATTGAACATAATTAAAGAATAGGGATTAATCACAAAAACAATATGTAATTATATATTGTGAAATATTTATTTCTAATTACAAATAAATGAAATTTTGTCTTGAATCATGGTGTAGCATGGGTAACAGTCTTCATATGACATCAGTAAACTACATTGCTACACTTTGCTACACCGAGGACCAGTGTGTTGGTTCCTAAGACCATGGGAAATATGTGTTTTCCAATGGTCTTAGGCGACCCCTGTGAAAGGGTCATTTGACCTCCAAAGGGGTCTCGACCCACAGGTTGAGAACTGCTGATCTAGGTGGTTGGTTATGACGCAAGTGAGATGGGAGTAATGTAAGGAAGACTGGGTTTAGGGAGGGCAGAAATGAAGAGTTCTGTTTTAAACACGTGAAGGGTAAGATGTTTTACTAGATATTCAAGTAGAGGTACCAAGAGTGGTTGCATGGGAAACTCGTGAGCTCAGAAAGATGTAAGGTTTCAGCATTCAGAGGGGTGGAATTGTCAATGTTGGGTGGCCCAACATTGATTCTTTGGATCAAGGCTAAGTCTCATTTTTCTACCCCATATAAATTCATGCCTCAGCCAAACTACAATCATAGGGAGCTTGGAAACAGACAAAACTGTGAGCATACACCCGAACACCATGGACACTGTGGATCGGTGTTTCTATTTCCTGAAGAAAATCCAGGGCTTCCAAAAGGACCCCCACCTCATTTGAGGGGATTCTCCAAGCCTCTCTAGCCCTTGCTCACACCCAGCAAGTTCTAGGTGAGAGCTGTTGGTACCCACAGATAGTTAAAATCTACCCCGAAAACTCCGGGTTTAATCAGATGCATGGCTTCATCGCTTGGGCTTAATGAGGTAAACCAGACCTCCGGTAATATTGCCTGTGTAATTGACATGGTTCTCTGGGAAACATTACACTTTATAATGAAAATACTGTATATAATTAGAATCTAATAGGAAGAAAATAGTAATTAGCCAGAATTAACTGAACAGACGCAATCAGGCAAATAAAGGTTATCCTCAGGAGAGGACCCTCCAGAGTTCAAATGCTCGTCCCATAATTGTAGAGAAGCCCCAGTAATTAAGGGTAATTTTTCCCTACATCGGAGTGCAAGGTTTTTTTATTTTTTTATTTTTTTGTGGCTTTTATTTATTTATTTATTTATTTTTTTGCTGAGTTGCAGAATGAGTCAGTCTGGCCAAGACCTAAAGGAATCTGGAAAGTATACTAGTAGACACCCAGATCCATGGGTGACTGGTGAAGGCAAGAGAAAAGCAGAGAATCCAGAGCCTAGAATTCCAGGTCTAGCTGTGTCACTAACCGGCTGTGTGACACTGAGTGAGTCACTCCCCCTCTCTGATAATCAAGATAATAATGGCTATCATTTATCGAATGTCTACTTCTCTTGAGCTGTTCGGCACTTTCCACACATCATTTAATATAATCTTTGCGTTCCCCACCACCTGAAGTCTACACATCCTTTTGCGTTTGTTTCAAAGCAAAAGCTTCCTCTTCTCCTCCACCAGATTGAACCAGATTAGGAAAACGGAATACCCAGAACGACCAAAATCACAGCTCTCTCATGGTGGTTGTGAGGCTCACCTGAGAGGAAGCCCCTTTGCAAGCTGGAGAGACTAGGAAACCAGCCTTTACGGGCCACTTCTTGGCGCCAAGAAATTTACAGGCACCTGGGGCTGTCGGACCCCACAAATGGGCTCCCCCAGCTCCATGGCGCCCACCTAACAAATGACGGTGACCACCTCGTGCATCATTCGGGAGCCGGCGCGGGCTCAAAGCTGCACCCACGAACGGCCCTCTGCAGGCCAGGGCGTCACTCACCCACCTGCTAAGCCTGCAGGACGGTCAGGGTGCAGTTTCGCTGGAAGACAGTCGCCCCGAAAGAAGCGGGGTGCGCTGCTGGGCAGGTGGCTGGGGAGCTGGCTCCACGTTCAAGCATGTGAGCACAGCCAGGCAGTGGCTTCTCCTGCGACGCGTGGTCCAGGGTCTGGCGGGTCCCGGGCTTTTTCTCTTGCGTCGTACAACTACTTGGCCGTAAGGCAATTCCGCCGTAAAAGATAAAAGAACGAAAAGTCTAGGAGGAACCTTTAAAAAGACATAAACATGAAAAAAATAATAACAAAATTAAAAAGGCTTCACTGCACAAAATGAAAATGCATCGTCTTCGAAGTCTTTTGTTCGCAGTCTGACACTTTTTTAAAAAAAAAATTTATGTTTTGCTTGCTGATCGGTTTGCGCTGCTGGGCCTGCAGTTTCTTCCTTAAGAGAAGGATCAGTTTCCAATTGCAGAATCGATAATGAGCGCTCTGGAAGGCTGGTGCCTTAGTAGCTGCCGCCTCTTTTGTATCTGCCACAGCTTGTTAAACTTCAGGCTTCCACTGGTGGGAGGGATGACCGGCTCACCCAAGGTTTTGCAAACTGATGTTACCTGTCTGTAGCATCGTGTGCAATCTGGCTTTAGACATGCTCATCATGCACTATTTTGAGGTCTCTATGTCCACCCCTCACTGTATGGACCACAATGAGGGCCAGCATTTATATAACTTAAAAGTGGGAATAACTTCAAGGGCTTCGTCAATGGAGAAATGAAAGCAGACTGACAACTTGCTTCAACACATTAAGTCTGTCCAATGTGTCTTTTACCTTGAAATTGCCTCACAGCCATGAGTTATGCAAAAAAAAAAAAAAGTGTTTGCATGAAAATGCTTGCAGCAGAGATGTGTAGGGCAAAACGGCTTATGGCAAAAATGCAGGGTGGTCTCTAGTGGGTAGGAATTGGAATGCAACAAAGAACTTGGCTCTTACCAGCAGGAGAGGGGCATGTTTGGCCCAGGGTCACACATCACAGTACTGGGCCCTGCCCCACCAGCTAGCTGATTCTCTGAGCAGACTCTTGTCAGCATTGGTGAGCAGGCTCAGGGAGGGCGATGGAGTGGCAGGCGGTCTGTGTGGAGAGCGCAGGATGTGGTAAGCTGGGGGAGGTCACTGCGTGCCATCTGGGAAGAATGAAGACAGACCTGGGAAGAATTCCTGACAGAGGCAGCACGTGCGGAAGGACCGGCGAGGTGGAGATGGGGAGAGAGGTTCTGGGGTAAAACCAGCCTGGGTAAAGGTATAATGGCAAAAGGCTAAGTGACATGTGTTAGTTAGACATCACGTGAAGGTCTGCTCTGATAGATCTATAGAGAAGCAGAGATTTCTAACCCTCTTCTGGCAAAAGACCGGGGGATGCTCTGTTCTCTGTCCACTCCCACCCTCCTCTTTCTCCCCATGAGAAAAAAAAAAGTGGGTTTCATTGGTGAGGCTGAAAAATACCTCCTTTGCCATCCAAAGGGCAAGAAAGAACAGTGACTTCCAGGCCTCTCTTGAGTTCCCTTCACCTGCCTCTGCCCTGGAGTGGTGGGTGCTAGGCACAGGGACTGCCCCTACAGGTTGGTGCAGGCTTTGGTTTGCTCTGCCAAGTTGTACATCTGTCCCAGGGTGACTGGGTTCCATAGTCCAGATTCAGGAAAAGGATTCAAGTGAAGCTGATATCAGTTTGTATTGTCCACCTGAATCTCTGCCTTTGTCTCTAAGTGAGTCTAACCTGGAGGAGGGGAAGAGCCAAGGAGCGGCAGCCCTAGCTCCTCTGCCATGAGCCACAGGATCAGTTCATGCTTGGTTGCTTAGCTCACAGGACAGGTTGTGGACCGTGGGAGATAAGGCTGCGAAGGTGAATTAGTGCCTTCAGAAATGGGGCGTGTGAGTTTCAATTTCTCACATGTCCCATGTCAGTGCCCTTTCTCCCCTCCCAAATCTCAAATCCATCTGAAGTCTGAAAGGTACCTCCTCCCCTTTAGGGAAATGGGCATCCAGTCTTACGTTGCCTGCCTCTCAACGTGTGTTGAGACTTGTACCCAAAGCATGTCCATGTCCTGGGTACTTGCATCCCGTACTCTGCACCCCCATCTGCATTATACCATATTGATACTGCACATTTGCATGGAGAAAGATTGAAGAGTGCTTATTAGTATAAGAGTGACCAGAGGGAGAATGACTGGATGGAGAATGGATGGACATCAAGTTCTAGTTATGCCATCTATCATCAAAGTGATAGGTATGTATAGCATGTGTTTATTCTTATTACATGCAAGGAGTGTTTTGTTCTTTCAAAGAGAAGTCAGGGAAATTAGACCAAGGGGTTAAGCATATCTTTTCCATTTTAAGAATTCACCATTAGCAAGAGGGATGAGACTTGTATGAGATAATTATAACACAAGGTGAGAAGAAATAAGCTGATTAGATTACATGCTATCAAGTGCTGTTGGGTATGCAAAGGAGAGAGGGTTCTTTGCCAAGAGAATTTAGAGAATTTCCTGGAAGAGATGGTCTTCAGGCCGAGGTCGAACTCTCGGATATGAAAATGCAGAGCCCTAATTGGTTTGGCTCAGTGGATAGAGCATCAGCCTCCAGACTGAAGGGTTCCAGGTTGGATTCCGGTCAAGGGCATGTACCTTGGTTGTGGGCACTTCCCCAGAAGGGAGGTGTGCAGGAGGCAGCTGATCAATGTTTCTCTCTCATTAATGTTTCTAACTCTCTATTCCTCTCCCTTCCTTTCTGTAAAAAAATTAATAAAATATATTTTAAAAATGCACAGATACAAGGAGGGCCTTCCTGGTGGATGAAGCTCAACAGGCAAGGCCAATGGGTTGACAAATGGTGAAGCCAACATGGGGAGGAACGGGAAATCACGAGGGCCACTAGCTCCCTGCATGGAAGCATTCTGAAAAATAACGTGCAAGCCAAATCTTGGCAGGATTTTGATGTCAAAACAAAGTGGACTTTGCCCTGCATTTTGAGAGCCAGGGGAAATGTGACTTAAGCAGACCTCTATCCCAGTGCAATTGAACACAGCAGCGCCCCCTAGAGGAATGGAGTGGAGAAGCGGGGATGCCTGGGCTGTGTGAGTCTTCCCAGGAGCAGAACTCCCACCTGTGCTGAGTGAGACTAGCTGACTAATGGGAGGTGACATCAAAAGGCAGATCACCGGTGCCTCTGCCCCCTTCCTCTTCCCTGCCAGAAGCGAGACCCAAGGCAGTTCTGATGATCACAGGTGCAGCCCTCCTGTCTGGACCTCCTATTTCTATCATCAAAGCCACTTAATGCCTAATTACTCAACCCGCCACAAGGCCTTCAGAGAGATTCTTGCCAGAGAGCAATCGGATTTGTCAGACATTTCCAAACAGCACACAACTCTCTTGGAGGTCTCAGAATAGCTATGTCAGTGGCCCTAATGGAACATAATTTCCTGTAAAGGAAAACTAATTTAATATTTTCAGGTATTATGTAACCAAGTGCCCGCAGAGAGAGGGAAGAAACTGCTAACGAGAAACAATCAGAGCGCAGTACCCCTGTGGCATCAGAAAGCCTGCGGGTCTATTTAATGTCACAAAAAGGCGCCCACTGGTTGCAGAGACAGGGGTGGGATGGTGCAATGGTGAAAGCGTGTGGTCTTGGAGCCTTCGCTAGACAGGGTTTCAGTTCCAGGTTTGCTGCTCACTACCTCGCATCTCTGACCCATCCACAGAAAAATGGGAATGACAAAATAATCCTAACTCCTTTGGCTGTTGTGAGGATGAAGTTTATAGCATGACTGGTGTTGCACCATGGTTGAGTGTCAACCTATGACCCAGGAGGTCACAGTTCAATTCCTGGTCAGGGCATATGCCGGGTTTGGGGGCTTGATTCCCAAATAGGAGGCATGCAGTAGGCAGCTGATCAATGATTCTCTCGCATAATTGATGTTTCTCTCTCTCTCTTTCCCTCTCCCTTCCTCTCTGAAATCAATAAAAATATATTTTAAAAAGATTTAAAGAAAATTTTATGGGTAGTGCATAGCATAGTGCCTGGCACTTTAGGAAAAAAAACACTCTACAAATGGTTAGTATTTTATTACAACTTCTACTAGTACTGGTCAGAGTCAAGTTAAGTAAAACTTACTTCCCAGTCCCCTTTCAGAAAGAAAGTTTGAAGTCAGGATACCAGCCACCAAAACCTTCTGGGGATTGCCAACCTCAGTTCTAGAGAAAAGGAAATTGGGGTTTGGAGAGGGAAGGGGACTTGCCCAAGGTCACCCAACTGCCAAGCATTAAGCCAGGCTTCAAGCCACATCTGTAGGATTCCATGCATTCTTTCTTCTTCGCTAAGCCATCTCTCCAAGAAACCCAGGGGAAACTCCTTCTTTCATCATTTAATCTCCCTCAATCCCCGCAGCCTTATCTGTTCCGATGAAGGCCAGCTTATTGTGCTCAAGATGGGCTATTGCTTTCCACAGTTCTCTCTCAAGAACATAAGAATAAATCAATTTTTCCATCTTAATAAGCTGATAATCATTGTGGGATAGTTAATGTGCTCATCGCCATCCTTGATCTTCAGGCTTCAGTCAGAGAAATCATTCCCTGTCCTTCCCTCACTTAAAGTTTATGTCCCACATTTGTTTTTCTTTTCGCTCTTCTTGGTTGCGTTTTTTTCTATTTAATAGCTCATTTGCTCCTCTCCTCCTGCCGTCGATTCTCTCTAAAGCTGAGCTTTGTCCTTGGTGATAGGTGGGCCCTTTCTGCCCATCTGCTTCTTTGCCAGTGTTTGCATTTGCTCTTCACTCCACATCCCTGTATTTGCTGTGTAAGTTCTCAGAGGGAAGCTATGGAATCTGCTCCCCTTCCCAAGTTAGACTCCATTCATTCATGTGTGCTCGCTCATTTGGTAAATACCGATGAAGCATCAACAGGTCCGGGTTAAAGCAGACAGGGTTCAGCTCTCATGGAGTGGGAAGATCAACATCAATCAAACAATGACAAAATAGAGAGTCTCCACCTGTGATGGAGAGCAACGTAATAACAGAGAGGGCCTGATCTGGCTCTGGGTGCGAGTCACGGGACAGGGGTCAAAGAAAGGCCTCCTTCAGGTGCAGGCGCTGAGCAGAGCCGGCAGGTTGGAAGGCACTCCCAGCAGAAGGGACAGTGTTGGGGACGGCTCTTTTCCCAAAACTAGCTCTTTGCTCCTTTTTAAAGCTCTAGAGCAGCGGTTCTCAACCCGTGGGTCGCGACCCCTTTGGGGGTCGAACAACGCTTTCATAGGGATCACCTAAAACCATTGGAAAACACAGATACGATTCGTAATAGTTGCAAAATTACAGTTATGAAGTAGCAAAGAAAATAATTTTATGGTTGGGGGGTCACCACCGCATGAGGAGCTGTCTTAAAGGGTCTTGGCATTAGGAAGGTTGAGAACCACTGCTCTAGAGGAAAAGCATCTACACTCCGCGTTTCAGGTGATGTGTCCTCCTGCTTTGCCGTGTAACAGCCTTTAGATTGAGAGCTACCTGCACTGGAACTCAGAAGGCCCGTAGGCATTCTCTGGATTAAACTCCCCACTTGGCAAATGGACAACCTGGTGCCGAGAGGAGGGAAAGGCGTGCCTGAGATGAGAAGACTCCAGCCCCCTCCCTGACTCCCATTCCAGTGCTCTCTCCCCAGCCCCGCAGTGCCGTGCACAGAGTTTCCTTAAAGACAGGGTGGGTGTGTAGAATAATGGCCACTTTTTTTTATCATATTTGTCCATATTCCAGGTACTGTTAAGCATTTGACACCTTTTTTTTTTTGCTTTTTAAGAGTCTCCCCAGCCCCAGCTTGTGTGTCTCAGTTAGTTGAGTATCCTCCCATGCACCAAAAGGTTGCCGGTTCAATTCCAGGTCAGGGCACATGTCCAGGTTGTGGAGTTGATCCCCAGTTAGGGTGCGTCTGGAGGCAACCGGTTAAAGTTTCTCTCTCGCATCAATGTTTCTTTCTCTTTTCTCTCTCTTATCACTCTCTAAAATCAATAACAAAACAGTTTTTTAAAAGAAAGAAGAGTCGTTCCAGTAACCCAGTGGTACGGAGCGTTGATACCGGCCCTTTGTTTCTCCCCGTCTCATCTCAGTTGGCTGAGGCCTCTGTTCCACTGAGGACCCCAGGCCAGTGAACAGAAGGGACTTTACATACCCCCTCCAGACCACAGCAGGCAGAGCACGGCTGGCCGTTCAGTCAGCCTCGGCCTGTGGGCCCCACTGCATACTAATCAGTCGCCAGAAATAGATGCATTCGGGACGAAAACATTTACTGGCAACACTGTCTGGCTTCAATCTTTCACCTTCACTGGGTAATGAGATGAGCTAGAACATTAAAACCAACAAACAGCCTTTGGTGTTTACAGCAAATGTTTGCAAGAGCACGGGAGCCAGAGGTGCTCTGGGGAACATCTGGATTTCTGGAAACCGTGTGATTGCACAGATGTGTGAGATTCATCAAGCTATAAAAATATCCTGTGATGTATGTCGGGGAAGAAAAACAACCTCCCGAAATGGATTTGGGACAAATGATCAATCATAACAAAGACACCAAAGGAAGGCTGCTGTGGCTCCAGACTTTGAGGAGACTTTCCAAGCCGCGGTGAAGTAGGTGGTTTGGAGAGTGGTCTTTGGTTGATAAGGACAGAGCAGGCATGAGGCCTGAGGATGTCAGGGATCCTATTTATCTATTGTTTCATGTCTCAGGACACTCTCGATCAGTACCCCATTGCATTATTTGGATTAAGCCCCTTCTTCTTTACACACTTTAGGATCTCTACATTGCCCCAAAATATCTTCTACTGGCTTATAAAATTCTATGTAATATTCCCTGAAGCACTTTGCAGATTCATCTTCTGCAGCCACGCCCTACTAACAAACTAAGGCTCATTCTATTTCCCCAAACATGTAATTTGTCTTCATGCGAATGCTCAGCATCATGCCTGATTACGCCCCTCAAAAATTACTTTGCTTTTTTTTTCCCCCTTGAATAGTTGAGCAAGCAAACACATGAATGAGTTGCCTCCGGGCCTTTGCATGTGCTCATGCTCCGGCCTGAACTCTCCCTGAGACTGAGAGCTCAAGCGGGAGTTCCTCTTCCTCCTAAACAGTGATTTCAGGTGGTACCTCCTCTGGAGAGCTTTTCCCTCCACTGCCTTCCTCAGATCCTCCTCAGACCTGCTCATTTTCAGGTCCCCAGATATTTTGTATAAACCTCCAGCTTCTTTCTTTTTCTTTTAGGTGTGTCTGTTTTTCTCACTGTTCTAAAAGCTTCTCAAAACCAGAGATGCTGACTTGTTCATTTTGGGGGCCCTGATGTCCAGAATACTATTCAATACAAGGTAGTGTGGTGGCCCTAGATGAACCCCTTTAAGAATAAAGAAATCTTCATATGGATTTCCACGGGCTTGTGATTCTAAAAAGAACTGCATTTCTAACGCGATCACACCTTGGAGACATTGCCCTCTCAAGGGTAGAGGCAAGGGGAGCTACTCTGTCCCCTGGGCAGTTAAGACTGGATGAAGTGGTCAATGTAAACAGGTGAGAGCTAGATTCCTGTGAAAGGTGTGACAGGGTGACCACCTGGCTCTAATGATTTCTTGCAGGAATACAGTTTTGCAACACCAACTAGTAGGAATAGAAAATACAGTGGTACCTCGAGATATGAGTGCCCTAACATACGAGATTTTTGAGATACGAGCCGTCGAGCGAGCCATTTTTGCTTTGAAATACGAGCAACATTTGAGATACGAGTAATCGTGCAGATCAGCCAGCTGCACACGACCCACCAGTTTACCGAGACTCGAGCGTCTCATAGTTTCCCACGCCTCAAGGTTACGGAATGAATTAAAGTCATATCTCGAGGTGCCACTGTAGTATCAATAGGAAAATACATAGTGGGTACGAATGAAAAAATAAAGGCATATGCTATTTATGTTATATTGTTACTGAGTTCATCGGCATCCTTGAGAGGAGCAATCGGCCATTAAAACCAGGCCTTTGCTCATAGTATGTCTATATATTACACAGGGTTGTACATGTAGCTATTTAGTTTTAAATTCACCGGGCCCAGTGTCCATTTTACTCCACGGTGGGAGCCAAATCAGGTCCCCATAAGCCCTTTGAGAGCCCCTGGCAAGGCCAGAGTTAAAAGAAACCCCTCTGGCCAACAGCCAGGGGCATTTGCCTCTGAGTCGAAAATATTTTATTGCACAAAAGCACCACCAAGGGGAGCAGGTCACCTCCCAGTCCCTTCCATTTTCCACCCAGCCAGAGTCCCCCTCCGTCTACAAATGAGACCCTGGAAGGCCAGCGGAGATGGGAAATTGCATCTCGGGAAATTAGGGCCTCCCTACCTGGGAGGCATGGAGAGGCTGTGGACGGGAGCCTGGAGAAAGAGACAAAACGCCTATGCCAATAAGGGAACGGCTTTAATCTATCAAAGTAATTCTCCTCCTTTCAGGGAGAGGGAACATGAAATTGCACAAAATGACTTACAGAGTGGCACCCAGTCTGATTAGCGTGGGGCCCAGAGCTCTCTGCACTTAGCATGTAAGGTAGAAAGCCGATTTGAATATTAAAAAAAAAAAAAATTTCCAACATGAAAAGGGAGAAGAATGCATTGCATCTGTCTCTTCAAAAGATAAGATGTTTGTCGGGAGCCTCTCCTTGGAGGGCATCACGGAGGAGATGGGTGCCTAATGGGGGAGGGGGACGGGGGGGAGAAAGACTGTGGTCATCGGAGAGGGTGGCATTTTACTCCATATCCCGCCATTTCTCCAGCTCTGCATCTCCCTCTGGCCTACAAGTTAAAGTCTGATACCACAGGAAAATGTACAAAGGTACCAAGACCAGGGATCTGCAAACTTTTTTCCATGAAAGGGCAAAACAGTCAACATTTTAAGCTTTGCACGCTCTCCATCTCTGTCTTAACTACTCAACTCTGCCCTTGTGGCCAGAAACCAGCCAGAAATAATACATACATGGTCCAGCTGGCTTGGCTCAGTGGTTGAGCATCAACCTGTGAAACAGATCATGATTCAATGGGGCATATGTCTGGGTTGTGGGCTCAGTCCCTAGTGTGGGGTGTGCAGGAGGCAGCCAACCAATGATTATCTTTCATTATTGGTGTATCTCTCTCTCTTTCTCTCTCCCTTCCTCTCTGAAACCAATAAAATATATATGTTAAAAAATAATAATGCCTACATACATGAAAGGTAAGGACTGTGTTCGAATAAAACTTCATTTGTAGACATAACTTGTATTTCAAATCGTTTTCACATAACCCAACCTATTGTTCTTCTTTCATTGTTTTTTCAATCATTTAAATATTTTTAAACCCTTTGTGGCTCTCTGGCTGGATAAAAACAGGCAGTCGGCAGTGTGGCCCTCGGCAGGCAGTATTTGTCAACCCCTGGTCCAGACTGAGCTTGCATTTCTCGCCCCCACTCCCCCCACAAGCTGTTTCTCTGAGCTCTTCCATAGGAATGACTGTTTTTTTCTATGCACAAGCCCCTTTGTTTGCAGAGTCTGTTCTTTCCGCCTGCATTATCTTTCTGGTCCCTTCCCAAACATCGTCTCTGTTCTTCCAGCCTCCGACCATCACCCCCTCCTTGGTATCCTACTACAGTGCCCAGAAGTGACCTCCCCCCCACACACACACTTGATCTCTGAGTCTTATCTCTATCTCCAGACTCTAAGCTACTTCTAAATAAAACACTCTCCACCACTTCCATTCACCCTTCAACTAATGCCCCACCACACACCTCGGAGGTAGGAGCTGCTATTACCCCTTTTTTACAGACATGGGATTGTATCTTAAAGAGGGCTGTTCATTCACTAGTGACTAAAGATGGAACTGGAACCACACGCTGGACTCTGGTGTTAACACTGGCTGAGAGGAGACCTCACAGCTTCCAGGTTGCAGACTGCACAGCGCCTCAAAATAGGGGTGCTCACCATGTGTGTGTTCAAATGAATGCTAAAGCATCTGAAGTCCCTGAGGATTAGAGGTAATAGACAAGGACCCCAACACAGGGGAGGGGAAAGTGGGGGAGAAAATAATAGTTGACAATCTTACTTTAAGAGAAGACATTAAAAATAAATCAAAGGATGGTCAACACCAGCCCAATGCACTCACAAAGCGGAGAGTTCCAGTGTCTTTCATTGCAGGGTCTAGTGGTCCTGCATACGCAGCTGTCCCAGAGAGTATGGCTGTATGGTAGGTACCAACATGCTGTATGGGATTCTCTTAGCGGCAACGCTGAGCCCTCACAACATGGGAGTCAATGATCTGCTTAAAAATCAGAAAACTATGTGATCAGTTTAGATGGATACCCCACCCAGTGATCTTCCTTTCTTCTTAATTTTCTGTGTTTGAGTCAATTAGCCCTTATTCATCTAACCACCTCTGCTCTGCAGAATCACCTATTCCTTGAGGGCAGTGGGGACCCAGCCGTTTTTCCACTTCATAATAATGTTGCAGGGAGCCTCCTTGTATTTACTCTCTGTATCTTCTTACCGGGCTGGGTACAGTCGGCCCATCCTCTGTGGATTCAGATGTGCACATTCAAAACAAATCAACTAACATTTACTCAATGTCTACTGTATGCAGTGTCCTGTGCTGCGTGATACAGAAATGGGGCTGATGGTTTTGTTTGCAAACTCCAGCATTTGCAATCTGGGAGAGAGTCAGACGCTCACAGGAGGCAAGAGCTGCATTTTTCTTACCGTGCTGAAAGACTAGCTTCCTCAAAAAGAAAAAGGACACATCGTGGAGCAAATAAAAAATAAATAACCCGCTGAAACCAGTTTGGCTCAGTGGATAGAGCGTCTGCCTGCAGACTGAAGGGTTCCAGGTTCGATTCCGGTCAAGGGCATGTACCTTGGTTGCGAGCACATCCCCCGTAGGGGGCATGCAGGAGGCAGCTGATTGATGTCTCTCTCTCATCGGTGTTTCTAACTCTCTAACCCTCTCCCTTCCTCTCTGTAAAAAAAAATCAATAAAATATATTAAAAAATAATAATAAAAAAATAAATAACCCCCTCTCTCCTCCCAAAAAAATCTTTTAGTTCCCTTGATCATGCCTTCCTTATTTCCTGCCATCTCTAAAACTGAGACAGTCAACTTCGATTTCTAACTTCAGCCCAATGCAAACTTAGGGTCTCTTGGTATTCGGTTCAGTTCCTACTAGGCTTTTCCAGGTACTTCCTCTTGCTCCGGATTGGCCCATGCTCTCTTTGGAATCTGGCCTTGGTGCATTCTCATTCCCAGAGTGGCTGCTCTGGCCTTGACTCTAGCAAGTTATGCGACACCCAACCAGGTGAAAAGAAACAACAGCCACATTGTGAGCCGATAAAACCTATCACTAATTCTACATTTACCCCTTTGGTAAAAAGGTAGTGAGCATCTCCTCAATGCCAGGGCATCTACTCAATGCCAGGCACTTGGCCGTGTGCTGAGCCAGGAAGATAATGATAACCCAGGCCCCCGAGGCTTGTGCTGTTGATATGAACAATTGGCAGGACAGGATAAAGTCTGTGGTCCATTGAACACACACTCCTGAAACTGCCTCTGCGTGGCAGTCCCCGGGGTAGGTGCCAGAGTTTCCAGATGAATAAGACAAAGTCCTTTCTTCATGCAGCTCATTGCTTCTCTGTGGCCTTCTAAGTCTACTCATAAATATTCAGTTCTCCTACCTCCAAGCTCGTGGTAAGAACCGCTTTTCCTCACCATCTTGAACTCTGGCAGGGTGACTGGACTCCCCTTAGCCAATGAAACATGAGTGGAAGTGACATGTGTCATTTCCAGACAAAGTCTTTCAAGTGATGGAGCCTATTAGAAAGATACGGGGAGGCAGGGCCTTGGGCAAGTGCCTTTCCTTCTCTTTGCTCCTCATTTTCCTAATCACCAAAATGGGCATAATGTTTACCTCCGAAGACTGTTGGGAGGATTAAAAGATACAGAAGTCACACAATGAGCACCGCATTTTTTATAGCATCAGGACTCTAGGTCATAAGTAACAACAACAACAAACCTTAAAATCCCTGAAGCTACAAGCCATGGGAATAAGTTAGTTTATTTAACTAGGAGTCTGGGGGACAGAGCTGACTTTCAGAATGGCTAGGTCCAAGGAAATCAGGTGCTTAGGTCTCTCTCTCTTTCTCTCATCCCAGGTGGACTCTGATTGGCTTCGTTCTACAACAGGCGTGTTCCACAGGCAAGATGAGAGCTCTGGGCAGCTCTGAGCTAACACGACTGCGCAGCATGAAGGCGGTTTCCTCCAACATCTACATCAGGGCTCAAAAGGACAAGACTCTGCCTCCAGGCCAATCCCTGTGCACACATGGGCAGGAGCACGATGCCATAGACATCACTTGAATCCCAAGAAATAAAAACAGCCCAGCACAGCCAGGTTGGCTCAGTGGTTGAGTGTCGACTCATGAACCAGGAGGAGGTCATGGTTCAATTCCTGGTAAGGGCACATGTCCAGGCTGCCGGCTTGTTTCCCAGTAGGGGGCATGTAAGAGGCAGCTGATCAATGATTCTCTCTCATCACTGATATTTTTTCTCTCTATTCTCCCTTCCTCTCTGAAATCAGTACATATATATATAATATATAAACACAACCAAGAACACAGAGAACATAGAGCGAAGGGAGCAAATAGCTCAGACACCTCCAGGGGCTATGCTAGCTTCCCATGGGCTCCGCTGCCCAGGGCCTATTTTAGATGGTGACGCAAGGCTTCCAACAGCAACTGACTCACTGGCCTCAGCTCTTATTCCATTTCATTAAAAGTGCCAGTGGGTGGCCCGCACTCCGTGCCCCGTCTGAAGGTACAAAGGCAGCGAGGCACCAGGGAACCGCTTCACAAGAACATGTGGGGCTCCAGTCTTTTTATAGCACCGAGAGGACGCTGCCCAAGAACATGAGGCTCGGTAGCACACATGCACACAGAACATGAGACTATAATGCACACACACACACACACACACACACACACACACACAGAACATGAAGCTCTATAACACAGAGAATGAGATTCTGTAGCACACGTGCGCACACTCATACACATACACACAGGGAACATGAGGCTCTGTAGCACATACACATACACAGAATATGAGGCTCTAGCACACACACAGAGACATGAGGCTCTGTAGCACATACACACTCACACACAGAATATGAGGCTCTATCGCACACACAGAGACATGAGGCTCCGTAGCACACATACACACAGAGCATGAGATTCTATAGCACACACACAAACACACTCACACACACACAGAACATGAGGCTCTGCAGCACACACATACACACACACAGAATATGAGATTCTGTAGCATACCCGCACAAAACATGAGGCTCTGTAGCATATACACACATACACAGAACATGAAGTTCTATATAGCGTGTGAGCGCGCACACACACACACACACACACACACACACAAATGGTCACTGCATAAAGCAGGGGCCCATTTGATCAATCATGGGGCACAAGAAAGGACTTGAGTGTGAGAACCCAGCAGACTTGGATCGAATCTCAGCTCCTACACCCATCTAGCTGCATGACCACAAGGAAGTCACTCAACCTGTCTGAGCTTCAGTTTCTTCACCTAAACAATGGGGATAGAAATACCTCTCCTTCTGGATGGCTATGATGATTGCTATGAAGAGAACAATGTTGCTATCACGTACATTAGCATGTGGGTGACTGCTTAGGATCCGTGCATGTTAACTCCCATCCCCCTCTGAAAAGTGTTCCTTTCCACTCCATCTCCCCAGGGTGCGGGGAGACGCCCCTCTATAACAGCTCGCTGTACAGCCCACCCTCAGGTCTCCACTCAGCCGCTAACCTTAGGAAGTCACTGTTCCTTCATGTATCATTCTTGCCTGCTGCCAGATGAGAAGGCTTGGGTTCAAGCGGGGGCTTCCAACATGTGATTTGGGGCCCACGTGCTTTGTTTGTCAGCACAGGGTTTGTAACATGTGCTTGTTGAAACTTTCAGTTTTAGCATATGCTCTACCCCCTCCATGGCCACACCCCTCACCATTCCCTCATCTTTCCCCAGTCATTCACCTCACATACCTCTGTCATCTGGCCGCTGTGTGTGTGTGACCCTCAGACTTCCGGAATAAATCATCTCAACGCCTTTTCCAGCCCAGAAGGTCTAGATCCAGCCATCCTCCTGTCTCCCAAACAAATCCCAGTCATTCCTACCCTCATGCCCACTCCTATTATGGCGGCTTATCCTAAAATGTCAGATTCTCTCCCCTCCCTCTTCTACCCAGGTTCTGTGCATCTCTGACAGCCTTTGTCTTCCCCAGACTGATTTGTTCTCTGTTTCCTGAGAAACTTCTCTGAAGCCAACCCTAAGTCACCGTGTTCAGAGGATGCAAGAAGCAAATGCTTCCGGAAGCTTCCTCTAATGAACCCTTCCTGAGCTTATCAATCAGTTAATGGCATCATCCTCACTGCCTACCCCTCATCTCACATGTGCGCCAGACCCTGCCTCCCTGCTAGCCTGCAGACTTGCCTACGAATCACAGCCCTCCGTGCTGTTGTGCCCACTTTAAAAATGGAGTTTCCAAGAGCCCAAAGACACACAGCTGGTAACTAGAAGAGCAAAGGTTTAAAATCAGGTTCGTTTGAAACCTGCATCACTGATTTTGTTGTTGTTATTTCAACACGCAATGCAGTCATCCTATCAAAAGTTAAATGATATTGCACATCAAGAGAGAGAATACAGGCAAACTGAATTTGCTTTCTACCCACCAGCAGCACTGGCTAAGCCCTGAGATTGTAAAACAGAAGAAAACAAAGAAAATTCCCCCTCCCTTCTCCGCTTGGGGTGGGCATGAGGAACAAGATTGAATTTATACCGATCTGCAAATATTTTCCTCTTTAAGTGTCCCTTTTCACCAGGCGTAAATTGGACTGAATTGCTTCTACCCGCCAAAGCTGGAAAACCTGTCTCTATGAATTGATCCTTTCACTCTGCCATCCTCCTGAATCAATTAGCTGCTCGCCCACAGCGTCCACCTCTCTGGTCATCAGCCACCGGGTCACTGACACCAGGGTTGTTCTCGAAGGTGGACCACCTCTCCATACCACACACTGCTACTTCCGTGCATTCGTTCACTGGAGACGCCTTCTCTTCCTGCACCCGGTCCTGGCTTCCTGAAACAGTGCTCTGCTCTGTGCTTCCTCACCTCCTCACCGCGGCCGCCTTGCTCGGGGCTCATCATTCCAGGCTTGGATCTTGCTCCCCAGCTGCTCTTGCTCCCCACTTTACCTCCAAGCTGTGCCTGTCCAGTCTTCACACTGTAGCCAGAATAGTCTGTCTGTCAGGGGTAAGATGGCGGCTGCCCATGTTTTTCATGGAGGGAGATGTGCATGTCCATTCCCCAGGTGGAATAAGAAGCCTCTCTTCTTTTTTTTTTTTTTAGTATATTTTTTTATTGATTTTTTACAGAGAGGAAGGGAGAGGGATAGAAAGTCAGAAACATTGATGAGAGAGAGACATCAATCAGCCGCCTCCTGCACGCCCCCTACTGGGGATGTTCCCGCAAGCAAGGTAGATGCCCCTGACCAGAACAGAACCTGGGACCTTTGAGTCTGCAGGCCGACGCTCTATCCACTGAGCCAAACCGGTCTCGGCGAAGTCTCCCTTCTTAACTTGCGGTGGGGAAAGGCTCCAAACTCCATTTGGGATGAGACAATAACGCGTTTGCCTGCTCGTCAAGGGGTGGGGAAGGTGTGGACAAACCTGCATAGCTCCCATTTATTCCACATGAACTGGCCTCCCCAGGGCACCTCCTGGCTCCAGCACCTGCCAGGACTGGGTATCTTGTGTTCGCTCCTTGGATCCTTCTCACCTTCCTCTAGCTGGCTCCATGCCCCGGAAGCTGACCTCTATGTTGTATCTGGGGTTGGGTCCAGCCAATGCCTTGGAGGAGAGGGAGGACAGGGTCGTCAGACCTCCCAACCCCCCACCCAGCTCACTCCCCACCTGGCCAAGACCACAGCTGCTTTAGGGGAGCCCTCTCCTAGATCAAGGCTACTCCAAGTTCTGGTAATGGCCCCCGCCCTTGCCCCATAGCCTGGGCTGATTCACTGCCTCCCTTCTCAGCCCACCCCTTTTTTAATAGGCCCTTCCTTAACCCTCTGTAGTTACTCCCAGGTGAGTGAGTCATCCGTTTCCTGCTACAATGACTTCTAGAATGGGGGAACTGGGGAGATGCAGTGAGAAAATGAATAACCCTGGAGATCTAATGCACAGCGTAGCGAGTATAGTCAACAGTGCTGTAGTATACATTTCAGAAGTTGCTAGAGGCTAGATCTTAAATGTTCTCAGCACAAAAAAACAAAAGGACAATTATGTGAAGTGATAGAGGTGTTAGCTATATGGATGCATCAAATCAACACACTATACCTTCAAGTTACACAATGTTAGAACCACTTATATCCATATAGATGATAGATAGATAGATAGATAGATAGATAGATAGATAGATAGATAGAATATGATCCTGGGTGAGTCTCAGTCCTCCTAAGCCTAAACTTCCTTCCTCCTCTGCCCAAGGAGAATGATACCAGCAAATGTTGAAAAGAAGGATGAATTGATTGGCTATTGTGAGAATTAAGTGAGACAAAGCACTTAAATGATGTCTGGTTTCTAGAAAACACCCCAAAATACCAGTTGTTCTTCATATTATTCAATGGTCAATGATACAGTCTCCCTCAGTTTTACAAGCAAAGGCACAAATTCTAATGGAAGTCAAGTGACAGGCAAAGTCACCCTGCTCCTAGCAGGGGCAGAATCCAAATCCAAGGTCCCCTGACTCCATAGACTGAACGTTATCCCATGCAGTAAAGCATTGAATGGGAAGCGTGCAGATGACGCCCTGAGAAGCTAAGATGGGACCTGCCTCCGCTGATGCCTCAGCCTTAAAAGAAACCTGTGCTCTCTGCGAGGACCCACAATGCACCTGGATAATCGCCCTGTGGATGGTGAGCTGGGAGCAGGGCCTCCTTGACCCCTGCAGGCAATCAGCTTAGCCCGTGAAGCGTGAGATTTAATTACCCTTATCTAAGCTTAAATAACTGTAAATGTTATTGTTGGTCACACAAATTATCTCGTCCTTTGAAAACACCCAGCCGTTTTCCCTGACTCGGTGCTTTCCACAGACAGGGAAACAATAACAGTTTTGTCACGGCAGCCCACCGCCATTGGAACCCCCGTGTTGTGCAGACTGTGTGTGTGACATTTTGAAGGACCCAATATGCTGTCCTCCAAATTCCTGTTTGTCAGCTGCTGGCAGAGAAAGGCAGTTGGCTTACTGACTGCCACCAGGGGAAGAGGAGAGAAGAGAGCTGACATGCATAATTTACCACTTGGTGGCTGGGAGATGCTGGGGGAGAGAGAGAGAGTGAGAAAAAGAGAGGGAGAAAAGAGCTTGAGAACCACTGACCTAATCTACTTTATGGACAGAGACCCTAAGACCCAAGCATTGAATAGGCCTGGCCCAAGACCTTAGGAAAGTTAGCATAGCTGAGTTGAACACGGTTCCTCTAATTCCCACTTAAAGTTCTTTTCATAACACCCAATTTCTCTGTCCACAACACAATTCAAGAATAAGCGGAGTCCTAGCTGGTTTGGCTCAGTGGATAGAGCTTCGACCTGTGAACTGAAGGGCCCCGAGTTTGATTCTAGGTCAAGGGTACATGCCTGGGTTGTGGGTTCGATCCCCAGTAGCGGACATGCAAGAGACAGCCAATCGTAAATGTATTGGAGGGGAAAAAAAAGATAGCCAATCAATGATTCTCTCTCATCATTGATGTTTCTCTCTCTACCTTCCTCTCTGAAATCAATACAAATATATTTATTAAAAATATAAAAATAAAAGAGTAAGTGGAGAGAGGGCACTCAAACTCCTCTGGCAAGGAGAACCAATTGGTCTAAATCCGAAGAGGAACATTGAAGTTGAGAACACTGGTAGATGCTGCTTCCAGGGAAACCCAAGCCAGAATGGCAGCATCCAAGCTGCATGAAGGTCCAGCCGAGATACAAGCAGGCATCCTGGGACGCGTGCGCAGATCTCAGGAGGCCGGGGTGTAAATCCCCGGCTGTGTAGACAGAGCCCCTCCCCCCGGGCAGGCCCTCCTCCGGGCCTTTTTTATGGGCCTGCTGCAAACGGACGGGGAGCATCTGCTTCCTGACAACCCTGGGCTCCCACGGGCCTTTTCACCGGCTTGAGTGTCAGTTTCTGCTCAGACCAGACCCTTCCAGAGGTTTATGGCACATCTGGCGTCTACTTAAAAGGACAGCTCTGTCCCCTCTGGAGAGATTCTTCTTCCTCTCAAGGTTCAGGCGCTCCTTTCTTATTTATACAATCATTCATTCTCTCTCTTCATCGACGAACGCTGCTCTGGGTACCAAACACCATGCTGAACCCCGGGGGACACTGACAATTCTCAACCCAGAGAAGCTATTGTTTCATTCGGCAGCAGAGGTCGGTGAAGGGGAGGTGGCTTCTCTCCTTGGCACTAAGATAGTTCTGAGAGCCACATCCTGAAGGTCACAGGGCACGCTTGTTATGAAGAAAGCTCCTCCATCACATGAAATGCCTAAAAGGGAAGGCTAGTCAGCGATCCTGCGGTATCACCGCATCGTACAGGACGGTGATGCTCAAAGAGGGCAGAGCCTTTCCAGTGCTTCATGGTCATCAGCGCCCGAGCCTCCCAGAAGATAAGAGATCGCTGCGGCGCTAATATATGCAATGGCTGAGGACTTATCTCCGAGAGGCAGCCCGCTCTGGGATGCTTAGACACAGCCAGCTCGTTTTCACCTCGAGCCTGAAACACTCACAGTCACCCACCCACCCACCAGCCCCAGCACACACGCCACCCCATTCTTTTCTTGGCTACTTCTTCATGCATCAGGCCTCAGCCGAAATGTCACCTCCTCAAAGCTGTTCTCCCAAAGACCCACATCTAAATTTTCCCCCATGTAAATTTCTTCCAGAGCACCCTGTACTTTTACCTCACAATGCTGATCAAAATTTGAATATGTTATACAGTGATAAGTTTTTCAAAGCATAATCCTGCCACAGACCAAAAAAATCTTTTGTTGTCTGAATGGGTGAGAAAGTTGTGTAACAACCCGAGGTAGAATTCTCCCAAGGGATATCCTGGATCAGTGGTTCTCAACCTTCCTAATGCCGCGACCCTTTAAGACAGCTCCTCATGTGGTGGTGACCCCCAACCATAAAATTGTTTCTGTTGCTACTTCATAACTGTCATTTTGCTACTGTCATGAACTGTAAGGTAAATATCTGATATGCAGGATGTATTTTCATTGTTACAAATTGAACATAATTAAAGCACAGTGATTAATCACAGAAACAATATATAATTATACATTGTGAAATATTTATTTCTAATTACAAATAAATGAAATGTCTTGAATCGTGGTGTAGCATGGGTAACAGTCTTCATATGATAACAGTAAACTACATTGCTACACTTTGCTACACTGAGGAGCGGTGTGTTGGTTCCTAAGACCATGGAAATAGGTGTTTTCCAATGGTCTTAGGCGACCCCTGTGAAAGTGTTGTTCAACCCCCAAAGGGGTTGCGACCCACAGGTTGAGAACCACTGTCCTAGAGCAACCATGGCTACATTCCTAGGTGTTTGTCCTCAGCGGTTCCATCCAGGCCCTGGTCTTTTCTTGGTGGCTCTTTGCATCTTGGGGCATATACATCCACGCGCCCTGGGAAACAGTTTGGATAGATCGGAACCTTCCAGAAGTTTTGAACCTCCTGGTCCTCCTGTGACCAGAACATGTCATTGAGGGGTAAGTCAGAAGTTGTAAGGTAAAAGGAGGTCTAGGTCATAATCCAACCCCATAAAAAGTCCCCTCCACAGGGATGATGGTGATGACCTGCAGAATACTGTCCATAGTTATGTGGTGATCCCACTTCCTGATGAAAGAATGAGGACTCAGAAAGGGGAAGTGATGCAGCGGGGGAGACTTGGAACTGAGGTTAGAATCCAGCTTTACCCAGTCCCAAGACACCTTCATTCATTTATGCCACAAACAATTATTCATTCTGTACTTAGTACATAACTAGAACACTATTGTAAGCAATACATAGAACAGAAGATAGAACTTTACATCTTCACAGAGTTCATGTCCTGGGACTAGTGACAGAGTCCATTATCCATATGTTCCCATGTTACTAAACAGTGAGTCAGAGAGGGAAAAAACTGAAGAACCTGGGTTCTTTGATTCAATTTTATTTTATTTCATTTATTTATTTTTAAATCCTCACCCGAGGACATGCTTAGAGAGAGACAGAGAGAAACATGGATCTATTGCCTTCCCTATGACCCACAACTGGGGATCAAAGCCACAACCTAGGCATATGCCCTGACTGGGAATTGAACCCACAACCTTTCCATAGATGGGACTAACTGAGGCACACTAGCCAGGCCTGGGTTCAAGTTTAAATTTCCTGCCCACCCCATCACCCTGAAGCTCCCATCTCTAAAGTGGGGCATACACCCCGAAAGCAGGAGGACTTAGCCACAGCATTTTAGACACAGGTCCCCTGTTAGAATCTCAGTATTAGATCATCTTGGGCCATTTGCAGCCACAATGAGTGGGACCAGGCTTTCTCAAGCTTTGGAGTAGTCTAGGGGAGAGGTATTGCCTTTTAGGAGTGCCCAGAAATGTGCCAAGGCCTGTGAGTTCTTTAGAATGCTCACCTATCCTTTGGATGTGCTTGCTCAGACAGGAAATGCTGGACTCCTGAGGCCCGGGCCAGCCCTGCCACCTGCCTGGGAATCAAGGCCTGCGTGGTCCTGCTTGGCCCGTCAGCATTGGGGAACTGGTGCCATCTGACCTCCTCTGGGACTTCAGCAGTGAAGCTCCGTGCTGAGCCCCTGAGTCTGCCTCTGTGACATGAGCAAGCCCCACTTTGGGTTCATCTAGCACCCTCCTAGCCCTGAGAGTCTAAAGTCACGCAAAGGTGCTCCGTGGATAGAGTGTCGGCCTGCGGACTGAAAGGTCCCAGGTTCAATTCCGGTCAAGGGCATGTACCTTGGTTGAGGGTACATCCCCAGTAAGGGGTGTGCAGGAGGCAGCTGATCAATGTTTCTCTCTCTCATCCATGTTTCTAACTCTCTATCCCTCTCCTTTCCTCTCTGTAAAAAATCAATAAAATATATTTTAAAAAATAATAAAAAATAAAATCACGCAAAAGAGCATCGACAGGCAGCCTGAGCAGAGCTGACTGAGTTTCCAGCCCAACCTCCTCCCCCTGCTCCTTGATTCCCTCTGTACCTCCCCCCTTCTCTCCCTCCCTGCCCATCCCTGTCAACTCCGGGCTCCCATATGCCATATGCTGCTTTGTTTATACTGAGAACCCATCCTAAGGCAGCAGTTTCAACCGTCTCTGCTCTCCTGCTGCCTATTTTTACCCGGAGTCAGCTTGCTGCTTGGATAGCAGGCACCCACAGCCCAGCCCTGCCCAGCAACAACCCTCTCCCAGTGTGTCCCTGGCATCTGTAGCCAGAGGCCCCGCCACCCAGGGTTTCCTGCAGTTGGTAGAGGGAATTTTGTGCCAAGAGAGGGACTGAGGGAAGAAGAAGAAAGAAGTAAGAAAGAGAAAGAGAGAGACATGAAGAAAAGGAGGGAGGGAAGAAGGGAAGGAGGGAGAGGAGAAAGGGAGCAAGATGTCATGACTGACCACCACGCCCTGTGCTCTGTATTTTAAATATAACTAATTCATTCTTTTACTTATTGAACAAATATTTATGGGATTTGTATGGTGCACCAGACACTATGACAGGCACTAGAGAGGCGATGCTTATAAAAGTAGAAACATCCCTGCCCTCCCTCTGCATGAGACCCAATAAAATGTCATTCTCACAACTAACTTAGGAATTTTAATATCCCCATTTTACAGATAGGAGAACTGAGGCTCAGAGAGGTTCAGGGGCACCTGCTCTTTTTACCGCACTATACCATGCTCCTCCTCTTTCTCTTTTGTCTTCGTGTAAAATACATAATGCTTTTCAGAATCCAAAGCAATGGGTTTTCCATTCTTTTCATTCATGATGCAGGTAGTTTCCTACCTATGGGAGCAGCAAGCTACAACGTTCTCAAGGACAGTTGCTGGAGAAAGTAATGAAGTCAGCCCTCAACCTAGACTATCAATTTAGATTTTTTTTTAAATGAAACCATGGTCTTCAGATTTTGTTTAGAAAGAAAAGGGAGTTCTAAATTCTTAAATTGCCACAAGATAGCAATAAATTAGCCAGGCCAAACTTAACATCAAGTTATATTCTAGGTCATGAGTAGAAATGCTTGATATATGAGTTAATCCAAATTTCAACCAGACTGGGGGGGGTGAGGGGGGGAGGAGAGGGGAAGTGTTTGCCCAGGGCCAGAGATTTGGAAGGGATGTGACAAAGATGCAGAGGAGACCTGGGTCCTGGAGAAGAGAATCAGAGTTCCACCCACTGCCAGGGCCCAACGAAGGTTCAACGAGAGGGCATGACAGTAAAGTCCCCATTAGAACTCCAGGCGTGGTGACTTCCTCACAGGATGCTCTGAGGTGCCAGAGGGCAGGAACCCAGTTCTGGCAGTGAGTGTAACTGACATGCGAGGACCCCGCACACCCAGGCTCCAAGGTCAACAGCCAAAGCCATCCCAGTCCCTGAGCCCCCCAGGGACCTGCTCATAGCACGAGGGATTGTGCAAGGACAGAGGCTGGTGCCCCACAACAAGTGAAGCAAGACTCCTGACCCGGCAAGACCAGGGGCCAGCTGGTAGGCCCAAGTCCTCTCTGACACCCCAAGTGTAGCCCAGCCTTTCCCTGCATCTTGCCACTGTCTTAGGAAGGAGATGGGAAGGGAGAGAAACACTGGGAAACTGAACAGGTACCCGAGAGAAGCTGTGTTTCAGCTGGGAGACCCTGTATTCCCCTTTCCTTCCCGCCCCCCTCTTTTTTCTTTCTCTCTTGCTTTTTTTATTTCTTTGGCCAAATTTTAATGCTTTTCCATCCCTTCCCAATCAGGCTGGCGTGATGTGAAATTTGAGGAGTCATTCATGAGACGCTGTTTGAATTTTTACTTTTAAGAAACACTTGAGTCTTGTCTTGTGAATTATTCACCCAGGATATTTGTTTTGATTCTCTGAAAGCCTCCGAGGGGAGGGAGGTGGAGGCAGGCAGAAACATCCAGAGTTGGGCTCTCTGCCTGCTGGCTTCCAGCTTCTCTCGGCTCCCGCTGCCTTTGTGTGCTCTGTGTTTACTCCAAGAAAGCCGGGGTTGGAAGACACCTGAGAGCCTTCATCGATCCTCCGCACACCCCTGCCATGTTTTCGAGGTGCAGTCCACACTGGGGAGTGCCCTGCCCTGCCCACGGTGATGAGGCTGGAAGTGGGCATTCCTGGAGGGTGCCCGGGTGCCCTGGCTCTGAGCCCAGCACTGCCAGCCGGAGCAGAGGGCACTGTCTGTGTCCACCTCGGGTTCCCTCGCATTTGCAACACTTCCTTTTTGTTTATCGCCTTTATTTGGGTCCAGACTTGTTTTTCTGATGAGGTGACTGTGAAGGGACCCTCTATGACCTACAGAACACCATCTGTGGCTCATACCCAGTCTCCTCCACTGTCCTTGAATCACCCCATTTAAGGTGAGCAAACACTTTGCTTGGTTTGCTTAAGCGTCTGACTTTCAGGGACAGAATTAAACCTGAAGGGTGAGGTGAGGGTCATTTTGATGAAGTTTTGTCCAAGCCCTGCCAGTGCCCTCTTCTCTGACATAGCCTGGAAGTGATGTCTCTGTCCAATGACACAGCCTGGAAGTGATGTCTCTGTCCAATGACACAGCCTAGAAGTGAGTCTCTGTCCCAGGAACTGCTGTACCCACCCTCACCGCCTACCAGGGATGCTTGGCGAGGTTACCCAGTCCCTAAAAGAGCTTGCCTCGGTTCTCTGCCAAGCTCCAACATTCCAAGAATAAGCAGACTTTACACTTCCAGAGTCTTCTTGACCATTCAACCAAGGCTTTAAACGTTTTGGTTAGCAAGACAGGGAGAAAGAGCAATTAGCTACCTTGAACGAAACAGCCTCTCTGGACCAGTAGAACGTGGCAGTCGCGTGGCATGAAGATCAAGGCTTGCGGTGGGATTCAGATACCCAGCCATAAGAAACCACTGGGCTTATTACAAAATCATTCTCATCTATTTCCTTTCAACGGGTCTCGGGGGAGCTTCACCCTATTCGATTGGGGAGCCTAGTTTGAGTGGTCGTATGCACCTGAGAATTAAGAACTCTCTTTTTTATTAAATTACTAGATGCCCAGTGCATGAAATTCGTGCACTTGGGAAGAGGGGTCCCTTAGCCTGAACTGTGCCCAGTTGCAGTCCAGGAGCCTTCAGGGGATGTCTGATTGACAGCAATCCAATATCCTTAGCACTGCTGCGAAGGCTGGAGAGACTCCTACCACTGCCACTGTGCTCTCCAGCCACGAGCCTGGCTTCTGGCTGAGCGGACTCTCCCTCTATGGGAACGCACTGACCACCAGGGGGCAGCTCCTGGGTTGAGCGTCTGCCCCCTGGTGGTCAATGCATTTGAGTTTATATTGCGTTTAAATTCCAGCTGCCCCCTGGTGGTCAGTGCATGTGACGGACTGTTCCGTGGCCGGTCGATTTGCATATTATGCTTTTATTATATAGGATAACTGAGGTTTTGGTTCTTTCCAACTGCTTCTTCTTAGTGTTTCTAAACGAATGAAACTTCCATGGAGCCTGCTCTGCAAAAGCACCGTGGAGTGGTTCAGGCAGGAGCTCAGAAGATCTGCATTCTTGTCATAGTGCTTCCTAACTCGCTCAGTGACTCAGGCTAAGTAATTAGCCTCACCAAGACTCTCTCATTCAGCCTTAACCGGTTTGGCTCAGTGGATAAAGCATCAGCCTGTGGACTCAGGAATCCCAGGTTCAATTCCAGTTAAGGGCATGTATCTTGGTTGTGGGCACATACCCATTAGGCAGCTGATCGATATTTCTCTCTTATTGATATTTCTAACTCTCTATTCCTCTCCCTTCCTCTCCGTAAAAAATCAATAAAATATATTTTTTTAAAAAGACTCATTCAGAAAATAAAGACACTATTGTAGGTTGGATTGACCTCATTAGGCTTTGAATGATAGTATGAAATCATTCAATCAGCCTATCAATGAAGATATACTGGATGCCTCCAATGCACAAATTTTAATAGCACAGTTCCTAAGTCCCAACTGTCAAGCCAAGCACTTGGGATACAGTGAAGAAATCAAGACAGACCTGGTGCCTATGCTCATTGAGTTTATATTCCAGTGAAGGAACTTCACAATTAACAAAAGAACTAATAAATACTGAAAATAACTGCCCACTCAGATCCTTTGAGAGAAGCATAGCATTGTGACAGAGGACACCAGGTTGAGCAAGATGACATGGTTTAGTGTGGGGAGTCTGGGGAGACTCTGCAAGGAGGTGACATTTAAACTGAAACTTAAATGATGCAAAGATGCTGTCCATGAGAAGAATGGGGAGTGCTTGGGGGAAAGTGTTTTCCGCAACACAAACAGTAAGTGCCTGCAATATTGTGATTTATAAGAAATACATATATATTCAGATGACTATTATTTGTCTTCATTCACCACTTCTGGCTCAAAACTCTATAATCCCTTAGAGTTTCAGAAGTGATAAGAGTGATCAAAGGGTCTTTTATTATGTTACTGAAGTGACTTTTGGACACCACACAAGGGTGGGGGCTGATAAGGAGTCAACCATGTGGTGTGGAAATTGGAACTTTTAGTCCCACCCTCTGATTTCAGGGAGGGGTTGAGGTTGAATCAATCACCATTGGCCAATGACTCAGTCAATCATGTCTACATAAGGAAGACTTCATAAAAACCCAACAGGACAGCTTGTCAGCCTTTTATCCCAAAGGCCTTCCTCGCTGGGGAACCAAAATACTTTCATGTGCCATCACGCCAGGCCCCAAGCTCCACAGCACAGAAGCTTCTTCACTTGGGACCTCTCCATATGTGTCTCTTCATCTGGCTATTGATTTGTATTAATCTAGTGAGTAAACAGGTTTTCTTAAGTTTTGTGAGCTATTCTAGCAAATTAATCAAACCCAAGCAAGGGGTCATGGGGACCCCCAATTTGTAGCTGGTAGGTCAGAAGCACAGGTAACAACTTGGGCTTGCAACTGGCCTGTGAAATGGAGGGCGGTCTTGTGGGACTGGGCCCTTTTCCTGTGGAATTTGATCTTGTCTCTAGGTAGATGGTGCCAGGATTGAGTTGAATTTTCAGACACCCTCTAGTGTCCAAAAACTCCTCCTTGGTGTGGGGAAGCCTTGCACATGTTGGCACTGGGCCCGGGAGACCTTTTTAGTGCCAAATTCTTAAGACAAGATAGAGCAGGGAACATTCCAGGAACTGTCAAAAGGGCAATGGGCTTGGAGCTTACAGAGCAAGTTGGAGAGTGATTTAGGCACAAATCTCATCTTAAGATGTTGGGCATCTAGTAGACAAGATAAGATGTGTATTAGCAAAGACAATTTAAGGTAAAATCCTTAAAAGGGACTAACTACTATGACAGATGGGAAGCTGTATGTCCAGGAAAGTGACAAAATTCAGTGGAGGCCAATGGGGAAAATGGGGCTGAGTTGAACCTAAGAGGATTACTCTAACAATGAGCTTTTGCACAAAACTTAGTGATTTAAAACAATAGACAGGTATTTATCACACAATCCTGAGGGTGGTGGGTTTATGCTGGATCCAGTTGGGCAGTTCCTTTGGTCTTGGCTTGGCTGTCAGCTGGAGTCCCTCTGCTCTCCATGAATCTCAGCCTCAATGTGTCTCTCATATCTTTCTAGCACAGCGTTTCTCAAAGTGTGTGTCGCGACCCCTTTGGGGTCCATCGACCCCATCACAGGGGTCGCCTAAGACCATCAGAAAACACAGATATTTACATTACAATTCACAACAGTAGCAAAATTACTGTTAGGAAGTAGCAAAGAAAATAATTTTATGGTTGAGGGTCACCACAACATGAGGAATTGTATTAAATGGTCCCGGCATTAGGAAGGTTGAGAACCACTATTCTAGCATATTCTTAAGTCGAGGCCATAGTGTAAGCACAAGAAAGCCAATTATGCAAGAGACTAAGGTTTCCTGAGGCCTCAGCTCACACTCAGCGCATAGTTGGATTCGATTGGCTAAAACAAGGCCCAGAGTCATAGAGTGGAAGTGACAAAGTTACAGGATAAAAGGACATGGATTCAAAGAGGCTATTAACTGGTGTTATCAGTGTAATCAATACACCACAGTCGCTTAACTAGAGAAGTCTAAAGCACCGTAATGGGAGGGAGAATTCAAATGGTGGGTGATAGGGGGCAAGATTGTAGTCAAGGAGACAAAAACGTATTAAATTTGAAGACTGCAATACAGAGAGAAAGGGGAGACTCAGCAAGGGAAGCCAAAGCCAGGAGGAATAAGCGGATGTGCCTTGAGGAACGAGTAAGACAAGGGAACTAATTTTATGTAGATCCAGAGAGAGAACGCTGTGGCTGTCCTTGTATAACAGGACCTGGTGTGGTACTATATGCAGCCTGTCCCACATTTTATCTCAAGGTCTCTTGTTGCAACCCCACCCCTGGTGCCATTTTCACATTGTAGTAAGGCTGTGGTCTGGGAGAGGGGGAAAAAACTCATGGAGGCATTGTTTTTTTAGTTAGACCTTGAAAGATGAATAGATTTTATGTATAAAATCCACTATGGTATGATGTTAACATTATACGTATTCTTAGACACAGAATAACTAAAATCATTAGGACCAAAAGAAATAGAGCTTGTAGTGCCCCAATTAATTTCTTTTATCTCAATGACTTTCAACTTCATTTTAGAGCAGAGAGCCCTTCTATAAAAAGAAAACTTTACATAGATCCCTAATGTGGAAAGCATATCTTCACAATATGCATTTATTTCTTAAGTTCCTCTTGACAATACTTATTTAGGAACCTGTCATTAAAAACAATAAAGTTATTCTGATAAAATAGTAACTCACCAGTTATGGATAGGAAGTAACAATCTCAGGACAGCTTGAGTATGTTCTGTTTGAGTTATGTAGCATTGAGAAAAATCTTCCTTCATACTGATAAAAGGTGATTCTCATTTATAGAAAATGTACCACCATGGGCTTAAAACAAAATGTCACTACAGGGTACAAGCTTAAAGTCTTCTGATTAATGACACATTCACCTTGTAAAGAGAGATATATGCACACCCACACACAAAATAAGTTAATTCTTTGGTAACCATTGTTGTACATAATTTGTTTCTATGATGTAATGACATGGGTACTGTATTTTTATATAGTTTGGGTTTTTTTACTATATTTTATTGATTTTTTACAGGGAGGAAAAGAGAGGGAGAGGAAGAGGGATACAGAGATAGAAACATCCATGAGAGAGAAACATTGATCAGCTGCCTCCTGCACACCCCCTGCTGGGTTATGTGCCTGCAACCAAGGTACATGCCCTTGACCAGAATGAACCTGGGACTCTTCAGTTTGCAGGCCAATGCTCTATCTACTGAGTCAAACCAGTTAGGACTTATATAGTTTTTAAAGTAAGTTTTTTAAGTTAACTTTTATACTTGAGTAGTCACAGTTGCTCTTCTCCAAAAGATCTCACTGTCCCCTGGAAACAGTTTTCAAAAAATGCTGCAGAAAGAATAGAGAAGACAGAAATGTAGCCATGTCGTGGGTCATGGGAAGAAAGTGAAGAACATGGGACTTTGGGATCATATTTGTGTTCACGATCTACCTGTGTCCCTTATTAACAACGTGATTTTGGTCTTTACTTCTCTTTGATCCTTACTGCCCCCCTCTATTAGTATTCCAACCTTCATTGCATCCAATCGGTATGGATCCTTAATCAATGTTACTTCTTTTGTCACAATCCTATTCAACCTCTCCTTCTATCAGGAGTAAGAGAGAGATCAGATCTTTGATTTGCTCAAATGTTTCTCTAGATGCCCCCCATGTTCTGAGCGCATCAGCCTGTCAAGGTGCATCTACGATGTTTGTAATTCAGGGAGCAAATTGATTTTTGAAAGCACTCCGGGTCTGCTCTGTCCATGTCGGATAAGCTCCAAGCATTAATTATGCACCAATATCGATGTTTTTGTCTGACAAGGTCTAATGTCACCATATTCAAATTCGGCTGCTTTCTTGTTAGAAAACCCTTCAAAATGTGGCCTTGGAAAAGACAGCATGTGTCACCTGCAATATTTGAGATGTCCCAGAATTGAGGACTTCCATTAGAATTAAAGACAATGCCTGTCCTTGGCCGGAGACCTGACAAGGAGGAGCTGGGAAGATTCATGAAAACAGCTCGAGGTGTGGCTACATCAAGCAGCATGGGAGAAGGCAGTCAAGCCCGGTGCCCTGTCCATGAGGGTGATATGAACAGTTTAAATACATTTGGGTTTGCAATATGTACAAGACAGGTGGTACAGTTTGTATTTCGGAGCCTATTTAATTGCAAATTCATTTTTATGACCGACCATAAAAATCCAGCTAGATCTAACTGATTTAGGAGAATCCTTTCGAAGAATTGGGATTAACTTACTTTTCAAGGAGAGCTATATTCATAGCAATGCCAGGGCTTCTCACCTGAACTGAGCAAATAAACCAGTGGCAATCTCATTCAAATGTTCTTATTGGATCCATTTAATTTATCCAACAAATAATCTCTCTGCCGATGAGCCAGGCAATATTCTGGGCATGGGGATGACCCGGGCACAGGCAGGCAAGCTCTTGTGTGGCACTGTTTTCCAATACAGCACAGTATAGACATTCTCATTTCTAAGACTTGACTGGGAGGACTTTACGAGGCAGAGAGAGGCGGCTGGGTAAACCTCTTCTGTGAGTTTAGGATTTTTATTAAAATAGAGGAGTTTGCTAACTCCATCTCAAGCAACTCCAAAGAAACATACTCGAGCATTCTGAATATAATTAATGTCCCGCTCATATTGAGCTATACTATGTTTTCATGATGTCAGGGAAATTGTAGGAGGGCTCTTAACAGGGGATAATTATTCTACTCGCTCTGCATTTTCTGAAGGGGAATTGGGTCAGGGATGATCGCTAGTGCCTCTTTGTCCACTGCGGTAAAAAAAAAAAAAAAAAAAAAAAAAAGGACCTTCACTTCTGGTAAGGAATAGTTAATATAAGTGATTTACAGGAATCTGAAAAAAATGGGGGGGGGGGCGTTTACATACCCTGAGATATTTTCTTCTTTATTGTTTTCTATTTTTCTTTTTATTTCAAAAACATTTTGCATCTGTGCCTTGTCCCAGCTACTCTCTGAGACTGAGAGGATACAGACAAAGGAAACATGGCCTTCACATTCACAAAATTCACAATGTCATTTAAAAAAAAATAAAAATATAAGTGAAATCAATTCAGTGTAGGACTTACACTTGATTTCTCCTGGAATTCGTAGGATGCTCACATTCTAATGGAAGGGGTAATGAGCCAGAGAGCCAAAGATTTATTTTTGAGGCTTTTCTAGGTCACTTGGGGAGGACACTAAACATGTCTCTATTTTAGTTTCCTCATCTGAAGGAAAGGGTTTCACAGGACTGGTTGTGAGAATCATTTCAAATGCTTGATGTGAAATGTGATGAGAGCAGCAAGGTCCCAAACAAAACAGATGAACCGAGATGGTTCTAATTCATGATAATTCCTATGAACCTTCTACTCTGAGATCTGGAAGTAATGGATCATAATAACAGTTGTCAAAGGAATATATAGACACTAACCAATGTAATATTGAGATTAGATCTGTAGGGTAGGTATTATTCTCACTTCGATTTTTAAGATCAGGGTAGTAGTATAGATAGAGGACGATTTTTCTAAATCCATGTAGTAAGTGGTAGAGATCGTATCTGAACTGAACGTCTGGCTGCAGAGTTCTACCCAACATATTCATCCTCCAGTGTTCCAAGCACTGCACTGGCTGTTTGAGGGACTCTAAAGAAAGATTAGTTAAAGGTAAATAAACTGCAGTCCTCTTCTTCAAGTGTGTACAGTCTAGGGGGAGAAATGAATAGGCAATCAACTACCTAATGGCACAGGGGCATGAGGTAAATGGGTTGAGTTGACAATTCTGTGGGTAGAAAGGAGCAGGTCAGTCCGTGGTCATCTAGAGCGACATGCTAAGTGGGCTTTTGGAGCAGGGGAGTGCATTTTAGGGAAGTCCCTGCTGTGGGGAGATTGAGTGGTAAAGGACCGGAGAAGCTGGAGATCAGGAGTGCAGTTAGGAAACCAGGGTGTCAGATGAGAGAGAGCAATCAGCCTGGCGAAGAGATTCAAAGTGGAGTTCATCCCGCTCCTAGTTGTGTCCAAATCCTAAGACTGATGGGGAGATCCAGACACAAGGAGCATTTTGAAAGGGAAAAGAATACCCAAAGTTTCAGCGTAAAGGTTCCCCATGAGGTGGAATCCAAAGTGACAGCAGAGTAAGTGGATGCTACGCTGACATGCTCCCAGGACCAAAGCAGAATTACAACTAAAATTTAAAAAAAAATTTTTTTAATTAAAAAATCCTGAATAATCTACTGAAGACTAGCTGGAGAGAATTCTGATAACCAAAGACAGAAAGTGGAGACCACATAGACACTGGCAGACAGGGTGAATGCACGAAGGACTAGCAGGCTCCCACAGATGGAAGCTGAAGTCCCGAAAAAGTATCTCAACTGTGGGAATTCCCGCTGAGAACTCTGGGGTCTAATCCCCAAGCTGCTTCCCTGCCCTGCCCCAGCAGAGAGCACCAGAACAGAGGAAGGTGCCTCTTCACATCTGGCTGTGAAAAGCAGTGGGATTGCTGTCTGCCAGGGACACAGCTGGAAATGCAGGCACTATCTTAAAGGGCCAATGCACAAAATTTCATGTGCAGCCACTCACCTGGGGCTCCGGCTGAGGGAGGGCTGAGTGGACTGGAGCCTTGTGAGTAGAAGCCAGGATTGGGGGCTCTGGGGTTAGAGCTCAGAAGGCAGAGACCCTGGTTTCCTGTGCTGAGTCATTGGCTCATACTGCAGAGGACATCTTTCTGCAGGGAAATGTTATCATCCAGGCAGCTTTTGCCTTGGGGAAGGTTGAACCCCGGCCATTGCCTACCCTATTAGAAAACCCTTTGCCTCATGCTGTGGAGTTTCTGAGGCCCAATAAGAGACTGCGAATAATAATTAGCCTCCAGGCAGAAGCAACTGCCCCACCCTGTCGGAAAACCTCTCACCCCACCTGTGAGGGATAGCCTGAGGCTACTCAAGACAATCCATCAGTTTGCAGACAGAGGCGGGTCTCTAGAGGTTTTGAGTCTTTGTCTGATCTAATTAGTCTGAACAGCGATTTATACTGTGCTGCACTAGAAATTGGGAGGCGTAGCAGATCTACTTAATACATGGTCACAAACCCAAACAGGCAGCAGTAAAAAGGAAGGATCTCTCACCCTTTGAGACAACATGGAGGGACCTGGAGAGTATTACGCTAAGAGAAATAAGCCAGTCAAGAGAAAGACAAGTATCACATGATCTCACTCAATCTAATGAGCAAAATAAACTAGATCCAGAGACACAGAACTATGGAACAGACTGTCAAATATCTGAAGGAAGACCTGGGTGGGAAGAGACCACACAAAGAACTCGTGTGCATATATGTATAACAACACATGGGCACAGAACAAAAGGGTGGTGGAGGTCTGCAAGGTTGGGGCAGGCAATAAGGGTTCAATGGGAGAAAAATAAGGAGACATATGTAATACTTTCAACAATAAAGACTTTTTAAAAAAATAAATAAAGGTTCTCCATAGGAAATAATAACATTGAATGTCAGAGCCTCTGCTATAGCCTCCTATACCCTCCTGTAGCTACTCAGCATAAGAGGAGTGGCTATCTGATACAACTGAGCCCAGGACACTACTTGGACCACATTTTATAAATCAGGGAGGGTCTGAGTCCCAAAGCAGGCCTCTTGTTCTACCTGCCTATCCAACCTCACCCCCAGGCAAGCTGTATCCTGGGGCAGACAAGCCAGTCTCTGGCAGTTACAGCTTCTACAGCACCCAGAAAACTCTGTAAGCTGAAGCAGGGTGCCTGGCCATCTCCTTCTCTCTCCTCAGCATGCTGGCCTCAAGAGGCAGGTTCAGTGCAGGTGGAGCAGAGAGATAAGGAGTTCTGTGCTGGTTTCCAGCCTAAGCCATGTGCTGGAATCTTAAACTTTTCTTAGAAAGCTTTTCCTTGAGAGAGCAGGCTCTTGCAGAGTTATTAATAAAGCCTCTTCTTTTTTATGCCCAGAACTCAAAAAGACAAAAGATAACACATGTTAACAAGGATGTGGGGAAAAAAAGGGAACCTCCGTAAACTGTTGGTGGCCATGGGATGTAAACTGGTACAGCCATTATGGAAAACAGTATGGAGATAACTCGAAACATTAAAAATAGAACTACCATATGATCCAGAAATCCCACTTTGCATCTGTAACCAAAGGAAATAAAATCAGTGTCTTGAAGGAATGTCTGCACTCCCATGTTCAAGGCAGCATCATTCATGTCAGACTCACAGAAGCAGAGGGTAGAACTGTGGTTACCAGGGGCCAATGGGAGGGTCATATGAGGAGATGTTGGTCAAAGAGTACCAAGTTTCACTTATGCTGGTTGAAGACTACAGTTAATAATACTCTTTTATACTTCACATTTGCTAAGAGGATAAATCTTAAAGAGTTCTCACCAAAAAAACAAACAAAAAAGGAGATTATACCTATAGGAGGTGATGGGTACTTTAATTAGCTTAATTGTAGTGATCATTTCACTACATTTTTGCCAATTATGACTCAATAAAGTTGAAATTTTTAAATTAAAAACATAAAATAGCATTCCTAAAACAGTGACAGACTATAGAAGGGGCTCAACATCATCGGGTCCCTTCATCCTTTTCTCGAGCACAATATGTGCTCAGTAAGTGCCCACAGAATTTATTTAAATGGTGACCCCACTTACAGGGAAAGATATATATTTTGTTTTGACTAACTACATAGGTAGTCTCATAAAAATCACTTAGATTTAAATCTCTACTCCGCTACTAACAAGAGTAAATCAGCAAGTGTTTGAAACATTCTGAAGCTCCTGGCATATGTAATGGATATAGCAGTACCTACCTTGTGGGTCATGAGAAAAATCATGTGAAGAGGGTAGTGCAGTGTCAGACACACACAACTGATATCTGTGCCACGACAGTGGGGGTTGTTCTCATCTTCTTCCTTTTGTTTGGATGGTTGCCTTTAAGAGCTATCGAATGGCCATGCAATCCAATCTCATGGTTCCCTCCACATCACTGACACATCTGCCAATGCCAGAAGTATCCTACAGCACCAGAGGGTGTGAGACAATTTGAATGCTGTCTACATTTTCTAGGCAATCGTCTTCTATCTCCGATGTTGCCTTAGCCATCAATAATCAGCATCGCTAAGGCCTATAGCTGGCCTTGGCTTCTACAGAAATCTCCCCCATGGAAACACAATGATCCAAAACCGGAAGTAGCTCCTAAGGAAGGAGGCCCTTGTAAGCTGGACCCAAAGGAAGCAGGTGGCATTTATATCTCCCTTGGTATTTCCATCTTATTGCTCCGGGGGTCCCCAAGTTAAGAAGTCAAGGTGCCGACAGATAGCCCTGGTACATCAAGGAAGAGAAAAATACAAGACAGCCCTGTCTGGTTTGGCTCAATGGAGAGAGCACCGGCCTGAGGACTGAAGGGTCCCAGGTTCGATTCAACACATGGCTGGGTTGTGGGTTCAATCCCCAGTAGGGGATGTGCAGGAGGGAGTGGATCAATGATTCTCTCTCATCATTGATGTTTCTCTTTCTCTCTCCCCTCTCCCTTCTTCTCTAAAAATCAACAAAACATTAAGAAAAAGAAAGAAAGAAAGAAAGGAAAGAAAGATACGGGACAAAGAGAATTCCACACTCCTTAGAAACCAGCTAGCCCTACCCATGACAGTGAATGTCTTTTCCAAGGGTGCACAGGGAGTAAGTCTTTTCCCCATGAAGATCTGTGATACACAAGTCCCAGAGGTGCCATTTACATAGACTATAATGTGAACGGTGACCCTTAGAGTGTTGCATCGCTCAGATTCTTTTCCTCCATTAAAATATGCTAACGTATGAACTATAAATAACCTCATTTCCTTGAAGACCACCCTTTCCTCTGTCTTGACACCATCATTAATGGGCGTGAAAAGGGGACAAGACTTCTTTTTTCCACACTCTCAGAGTCCTCATCGTAGTCTGCATTGGAAACCTCCTGTCTTGTACAGCATCCCTATTTCTGTCAATCATCACAAAATCTAGCACTTGGAACTCACTTCACATAACCAGACTCTTGTCCTCACACTGCTCTACATCTTGCCAAAATTTACTCTTTGCAACTCCCAGATCCTTCCACAGTGTCTGCTACCAATCAGGGTCTCCCTTCAGCAAGATCCTCTGTATCTTCAATCACTTCCCTGTAGGTTCCTTCCACAGCCTTGGTCTACCTGAACCCCACCTGATCTCTGAGGAAATTTCTCCTCCAAGAGACTTCTCTTCCACTGTGCTTGAAGAAGCTGGGGTTGATGGTCTTCTTCCTCATCATCTTTCCTAGAACATTTTTTTTCTTCCTCCTACACACTCACATGCACATGTACACACACAGACACGCACACACACACAGTGGAATAAAAGCTAAGACAGTGATACCTCGAGATACGAGTGCCCTAACAAGATTTTTGAGATTCGAGTCGTAGAGTGAGCAATTTTTGCTTTGAAATACGAGCAACATTTGAGATAGGAGTAATCCGTGGATCGGCCAGCTGCACACGACCCACCAGTTTACCGTGACTGGAGCGTCTCATAGTTTCCCACGCCTCAAGGTTACGGAACGAATTAAACTCGTATCTCGAGGTACCACTGTACCAGCAGTTCATGCCATCTCTCCCCTTCCTTGTTCCTGTCACCTACAATCCTTCAAGTCATCAGCCTTATTTCTTAAATCACTGACACTCTTGTTCTACACTGACACTCTCTATTACTTCTGGTATAATTATTTTTAACATATAAATACAAGCCTTAATTTTATCCTCTGGGATAAATAATACCAACCTTAATGGGACCAATAATACCAACCTTCACTACATCAAAAGGGACCGTCTGACCCTTGTGATGGGAGTCATATAGGATGATGCAAGTGAAACATCATACGAAGTGTATAATTCTATTCCACCTAATGAATTTATTTTTCTGGCCATATAAGGTATCTTAATCCCAAATGTGGGGTAAATTAGGAAATAGTCATAAATTGAATAAATCTTTTGCAAATGTGTCTGTCTCAAAGGAAAGACAAAATCTAGCTTCCTTTTCGGCTGACTTTTTCGTCTAATGACCTAGAATTACTGCTAGGCTTTTATTCTCATCTCAGTGTGCTGCAGCCCACGTGGAAGTGGCTGATAAACTGGGAGCTGCTTTTGATGCAGGGGAAAGGACGATGTTTCCTGTTCCAAGCACCCATATCTTTACAGAATATTTTTTTTCATATTCCTCTGAAGGTTTTGATCTCACATTATTTCTCTTTTGATTCAAAGGAGGGTGGAAAAAAACCCCATGGGACTTTTCATTTCTTTATTGCAGAAGGCACTTAAGACCTGGTTTCACAGTTGATTTTTGAATTTCTGCACTCACTCATGCACTATGGGAAGGTGGTTTGACCTCCTGGAGAAGAGCTCAGTGAAGGTCAAAGCATGTGTCTGACTGACACACGGAATAATCTTCAGACATTCTGACCCAGACCTCTGTCTCCAAGCTGGGGCCAGCAGCATCAGTGTGATGGAAGGGGCTGCTGGGAATGTCTTCCAGCCACCTGACTTTTTACCATCGTTTGACCTCTGACCTCTACTATTTTTTCTGCCATGAAAGAGGAATCCATGCCTTTATTTTAAAATGTTAGAATTTTAATTCAACAGATATTTGTTAAGCACCTATGCCTATTTTGTGCCCCGCCCCCACTGGGCTAAGAGCTACAAAGATGAAAATTATTCATCACTCCTGGGAAAGGGGTCAAGAGTATTCAGGACTCAGACAGCCTGGGTTCAAATCCCAGCTCTACCACTCATGGGATGTGGGATGTTGGTCAAGGCTCCTCATCTGTCCCAGTCTGAATTTGTTCATGTGGAAAATGGGATGAGAGCAACAATAACAACAACAGCCGTTAATCTATACAGAGCACGTAAGTCAGTGCCTGGTCCATAACTTTCCATTAATATGATAAGGATAAGGATGGTGTTCTAAATGAAAGGCAGCAAAACAAGTATGATCCCTGTCATCATAGTCCAACAAGGAGCACAGCCATTAATCAAATAGCTACATAAACTGGTATTATAAACATCCTACAGTGGTACACCTGAAACTAATGCAAGATTTGATGTTAATTGTAATTGAAAAAGAATTTTTAAAAGAGCTATAGTAGATTATGTTGTTGCCCTTCCAACATATAGTACAACCCACCCCCATTGCGTAGTAGCCATGTGCATTTGGGGGAGTGGCAATTAAACCCAATCTCAACTCTTCAGATGCATCGTAAGTGGCCCGATCCAATTGTGTAATTCCCACTGTGATTGACTCAGAGGTGGTCACATGACTTAACCAATCTAATCAAAGGGAAGCCCAGGACTTTTGCCTATAGTGAGAGGGAGAACTCCCTTTCACTACCACTGGATATGACAGAAGAAATATTTGATGAGCAGCAGTTAGCAGCCATTTTTCAAACACTAAGGGAGTCAAGCTTAAAAGGCAGTCAATATGGTGGAGGGCAGAAATAAAACATATAAAGAAGAAGGGTCTTTGGTAGTATTGTTGAGGCACTGGATTTGACCTTACCTGAAACCCAAAATATCGTGAAAATATTCAGACAAAAGGTAAGTCTTCAATGATAAATAGAAAAATAACCAATTTAAAAAATGGGCAAAAGCTTTGAATAGACACTTCTCCAAGGAAAACATACAATGACCAATAAGCATATGAAATGGTCTTTATGAAAATGCAAATCAAAACCCCAATGAGATATCACCCCACACCCACTACAGGATGAGTAGAATAAAAAGCAGGTACTGCCCTAGCTGGTTTGATTCAGTGGATAGAGCATTGGCCTGTGGACTGAAGTATCCGGGGTTCAATTCTGGTCAAGGGCACATGCTTGGGTTGCCTGCTCTATCCTCAATAAGGGATGTAGAGAAGGAACCCAATCAATGATTCTCTCTCATCATTGATGCTTCTATCTCTCTCCCTCTCTAAAATCAATAAATATAAGTATTTTAAAAAGCAGATGCTAATAAATGTTGATGAGAACAGACAGAAATCAGAATCTTTATACACCACTGGTGGGAATGTAAAGTAATGTAACCACTTTGGAAGTTACTCAAATGACTACCTATAATTACCACGTGACCTAACAATTCCATTCTTTGGTCTATACTCAAGATAAATGAAAACACCTGTCTATCCAAAGACTTGTACAGGAATATTAACCACAGCGTTATTCAGAGCATCCAAGAGGTAGAAACAACCCAAATGCCCATCAATTGAAGAACAGATAAACAATTAATTGATATACAATTAAGTATTTCAGACAATGCAATATTATTCAGCCATATTCAATGCTTTGACTCCAGTAGTCAAGTCAGTTCCCCTGGGTGCTTTATCAGTGACCACCCCATCTGGCAATATCTAAAGCTGGTGATTGCCCTGTAAATAACCAAAAATATATCTGCCGGACCTAAGCCTCAGAACCACAGGGCAAAAAATGTCTACCTTGCTCACCTTGTATCCACATACAGTGGCACAAAAACTGGCCTGTGGTAGGTGCTTGGGAGATATTTGTTAAGTGGATGAAGAACCTCTATTGTCCTTAAGTTATTATCCAAACACCTGTTTCATATTCCACCCTGGTACCTGCTACTGGGCAGCACCACTGTCAGCCCATCTTCATTCAGTCCAGAATCTAGCACGGAGCCCGGCTCGGAGTTCATAAACTGATGATTATAAACTTGCTACAATGGTATACCTGAAACTAATGCAAGATTTTGGGTTTAATTCCTACTGCCCCAAAATTTCACAATGGTGAAATTCTTCATGTCTTCCATAGTCAGTTACCGAGCTAAGTAAAATGTCTGTTCTCTCCGCACACTCTCAACTTCTCGGATAAAACTTGTTGGGTTTTTTTAATATATTTTTATTTATTTTTTACAAAGAGGAAGGGAGAAGGATAGGAAGTCAGAAACATCGATGAGAGAGAGACATCGATCAGGCACCTCCTGCACACCCCCTACTGGAATTGTGCCCACAAGCAAGGTACACGCCCCCGACCAGAATCAAACCTGGGACCTTTCAGTCCACAGGCTGACGCTCTATCCACTGAGCCAAACCGGTCTTGGCTCAGATAAAACTTGTTGACACACTTACCCAGTTCTGCCTTTGCACTGTAATGATTTACAACAGCGAGTTTCAACCTTTATCATCTCATGACACACATAAACTAATTACTAAATCTCTATGGCATACCAAGAAATATATTTTTTGCCAATCTGACAAGAAATATGGGGATAATTTTGATTCATTCACACCAGATGGCTATTGTGTTGGCCGTTGCCACTTTTTTATTTGACAAACGAAGAGAGAAGAGATCAGTGCCCCTGACTAAATAATTAGGTATTACAACTTTTAAAAAACGCTTGTGGGCACACCAGGGTGCCATGGCACACTGGTTGAAAAATCATTGATTTACAAGAATGGTGATCTCTTCTGAAAGTGAAGGTCCCATCTCTTTCCTCATATGGGGCTCCAATCTGTTACCCAGAATTAAAGCACAACAGAAGCTCAGTAAACATTCTTGTCGAATAGTAGGTAGATGATTGAGTAAAGGGAAAGAGTAAGAGGAAAGTGAGAATTAAGTGGCAATGAAGCCACGAATCTGGAAGTTTGCAACGTGCTCTGACTCTGTGATCAAGACATAACAGGCCCTAGACCAGTGGTTCTCAACCTTCCTAAGACTGAGACCCTTGCATACAGTTCCTCACGTGGTGGTGATCCCCAACCATGAAATTTTGCTACTGTTATGCATCGTGATGTAAATATCTGCATTTTCCGATGGTCTTAGGCGACCCTGTGAAAGGGTCGTTCAACCCCCAAAGGGGTCTCGACCCACAGGTTGAGAACCGCTGCCCTAGACCGTTTGGTGCAGCGACTAGAGCATCTGGGTTCAATTCCGGTCAAGGGCACATACCTCGGTTGCAGTGTGCAGGCGGCAACCAATCAATGTGTCTCTCTCACATCGATATTTCTGGGTGTATCACTTCTTCTCCCTTCCGATCTCTCTAAAAATCAATGAAAAAAATATTCTCAGGCGAGGAGTAACAACAACAACAAAAAGCAAACAAAAGCTATAGTAGTGATTTTATTTGTTTTATTATCTCCTTCTACCAGCAGCCTATCCGTCCCGAGAAGAGCACCCATATCTAAGATGCTCATCACTGCATCCTCCCTGTTCATCACAGAGCACGTGCTCAATAAGTGTGTCAATGGCAGAACACTCACCCACCCCCTAACTCCCTATGGTCCCGGCCCTCATGTCTCCCTCTCTTTCTGATCCTGCAGTGAGCAGAGGATCCTCTTTGCCTCCCAAATAACTAAGGATGTAATCACGGCAAATCAGTCTGCTCCCGCGAGGCCCCTCCCACCTATGTACTTTTCCAACTGGCTGGAATCCTTTCATCTGCAGTTACTTCAGAGGCATCCGAGCCAGGCATCGCGCGATCAAGATAAACCGCTGGAGTATTTCTACGAGGAAAATCTCTCCCGATTTCAGTACATAAATCATGGGTTGTGAAACCGCTCATTGTCTTTAAGGCAGGGCTATAAAATGAGGGGAAATTCTATCTATTTATGAATCAAAAGTCAGGGGATAGGAACAGTTTGCAGGAAAAGAGGCTACAATATAAAAATAAGATTTATCTCTTAATATTCTCCTTACGTATTTCCCTCCACCCCTTTCCCTGGCTTGCTTTACAGCACAGAATCGGAATTCAATTTAATGTTTGTCCCACAGAATCACGGAGGAAAGGAGAGCTTAAGAGGCAGGATTTAGAGGGATACTTTTAGAGCGATGCCAACTCAATCAATCCTGTTCCCCTCTCAAGTTGAAAGTCACTTCCTCAGAGAAGGCTCCTGTGATAACTTAGGCGAAAGCAGATTGTCACCATTAGTCCCTCTCATAGTACCTTTATGACATTTTAAAAATGACAGCTGGTGTACAATAGTATATATTAGTTTCAGGTGTACAATACAGTGATGCGACATTTTTAGACCTTACAAGTTAATCACCCCACTAATTCTAGTACCATCTGTCACCATGCAGACGTATCACAATATTATTAACTTTATTCCTCTTTTCCTCCTTCTATACTTTTTCCCTGCCTCTCCTTGCTGGTAACCAGCCCTTTGGACTCTGTTTCTTGATATTTTATTGTTCTTGTCCTAGTTAAAATTGTTCTTGCCACGGATAAAAATGTACTTGCTTGTATGCTTGCTTAATAAGCCTGTTTCCTTCAGTAGACAGAGAGATCCTGACTATATTTATTTTCCACTGGTAACTCCAACAACTAACACAGTGCCTGGCATAAGTCTGTTTTACAGAAGTACATGATGAGAATTTCCCCACCTATTTTTCAAAGTTAAGCACGAGACAGTGAAACACTATTTAATTCTTTCAAGTACTTTAAATGTTATTGACTAGACAGGGAATGTTACTTTTTCATAAAATAAACGTTTATTCTATGAAAACCATTGCATATATTATTTCATATACCCTGTTTCCCCGAAAATAAGAAATCCCCTGAAAATAAGACCTACTTTCAGTTTTGCCTCTTGCTGTAATATAAGGCATCCCCCCCCCCCCAACTCCCCGGAAAATAAGGCCTTCCTGGAATATAAGGCCCCCAAAGCTACCATAAGGTGTCTAACTCCTGATTTAAAGAGACCTCGCGCTGCCTGAACAGCTCCGGCTGCACTGTGGCCCATCAGTGAGCTGGTTTGTGATGACAATGACTACCGTACCATATATAGGTAATAAATTTCCTTTTTTTTTTTTTTGTTCAACAATACATGTGTACCATATTCTTCTTCATGGAAAAATAAGACACCCCCTGAAAATAAGATCTAGCACATCTTTGGGAGCAAAAATTAATATAAGACACTGTCTTATTTTCGGGGAAACGGGGTAATAGTCTAGATAATGCCAAAATGTAGTCAAATAGATATTATGCCTATCCTTGTGATAAGCTTCAATGACCTGTCTCATGTGTGTCTGCCAGGGGTGGCAGAAGCCAGTCCTGAAGGGCAACGCCTAGCCCTGAAATGCCAAGCCTCGCCCCTAAGCAATGCGTATGCTCCCAGCAGGCCCCAGGGAGCCAGCCTCCGTGTGTCGGAGTGATATACACAGGCACCCCTCCCTTGAGAGTCAGCATCTCCTTCAGCCTCTGGCTCCAAGTCCAAGTGTGCTCACGTGAGGGTCCTTTCTTATCAGGCAACCTTGTGGAGACCGGGCTTCCCCAAGGTCTGGGTCACTTTGATTTCAATGGACCTGGCCCTGAATAGCCCAGTCAAGGCCAACGAGCAGAATCTAACCCCAAAGGGCTAACACTAGTTCAGAAGAAACAGCCTAGACCCTAAAAGCCAGCCTGGCCCCTAAATCCCAACTAGTCTCCATTAGCCAAAGCCAGTCCCAATGGGCGGAGCCTAGCCCCAAATAGCCCAGATCCAAACCCATGGACAGAGCCGATAATGGGTGAAGGTCTAGAGAGGAGATGGGAATGGGGAGGAAGGGGTTAAGGATGGTCACTAGAATTAATGGGGTGATCATGTTGTAAGGTCATCTGTAACACTTTCAAAACTAACGATATGCCGAGACTGGTTTGGCTCAGTGGATAGAGCTTCGACCTTCGGACTAAAAGGTCCCAGGTTCGATTCCGGTCAGGGGCATGTACCTTGGTTGCAGGCACATCTCCAGTAGAGGGCGTGCAGGAGGCAGCTGATCGATGTCACTCTCTCATCGATGTTTCTGACTTTCTATCCCTCTCCATTTCTCTCTGTAAAAAAAAAAAATCAATAAAATAAAAAATAAAAAAAAACTAACGATATATTTTTTAAAAGGTAGTACTGGTCTGACTCCTTCAACATCTCCCCTGGCCTCAAAATGATCTTCACAGTCATATGGAAATGTCCCTGCCAGCCACCGGAGCCCACAGAGTGCCTCGTGTCTGTCACCAGCAGAAGGAAGGGATGGGGATTCAGCTGCAACATGAGAAACTGGAATAGGCGTGAAAAGAAAATGGCCTGAAAGTCTCTAGGTACCAGGGTAGAAAGAAGGCCAGCTTCATTTTTAAAGACATAGATGCCCATAAACACGGAACGTTTGAACCTGGTTCAGGCTGGACACTAGGGTCCTGATGAGGAGGCCTGGAAGCCTCTTTTCATGTTTCAGGAATTAAGTTGGAAAAGGAAGGTCAGCAGAACTAACCTGATGGTCTTTATCTTCTTTTTTTTTTTCTAATATATTTTTTATTGATTTTTTACAGAGAGGAAGGGAGAGAAATAGAAAGTCAGAAACATCGATGAGAGAGAGACATCGATCAGCCGCCTCCTGCACACCCCACAGTGGAGATGTGCCCGCAAGCAAGGTACATACCCCCCCACACACCGGAATTGAACCCGGGACCTTTCAGTCCGCAAGCCAATGCTCTATCCACTGAGCCAAACCGGTCTCAGCAGGTCCTTATCTTCTTAAAGGTTGTGTTGATTAACTAAAAACCTGATCCCTTCATTTTGTAGAGTATCTTTTACCTAAGAAGCTTTTTCATGACCCTGTCTCAGAATTTGCATGAAAATTATAGTCATTAGATAGAAACATTATT
>PVJN01004809.1:0-86770 GCA_004026805.1 Lasiurus borealis
AGTGGAAATTCAACAACTAGAAGAAACGAGAAAAGCACACTGAGATTCAGAGGAGCTGCAGGAAGCAGAAGTACAGAGATGCGTGCACGGAAAGGGTAGGCACCTGAGTACATGGCTGGCTTTCTCAAGTGGGAGGGAAACAAAAGCTCCTGACTGCACTGAACTCCAGTTCTGGGTGAAACTATGGCGACCCAGACTCATTCAAGGAGAAACTGGACTGTCTGGCAGCAGGTGGAACTCGAGAATGGCTTTCTCTCAGAGGTGCTTGAAGCAATGATTGCGGGACACTGAGACACAGGGGCCTATTAGGGCAGGGCTGATGAGAAACCAATGCTCTTCTCTGAGAATCCACCCCATCCAACCTGAGCACAGTGGCTTTTGCAAGTCTTGTCTCAGAAGAGTGTCTCCAGCACAGAAGTTCACCCAGATGTAGACACAGCTGGTCCTCACAGCCAATTGGCCTGGAGGTCAATTCCTCCCAGTGATAAAACAACAATAAAGGCTTAATTGCAACAAGACTGTACACACAGCCCATAAAGAGGTGCACCAAGAGTGTCCACCTCAGGTAACTGGGGAGGCAGAGCCACTGGGCCCTATAGGACACTTAGCACACAAAACCACTCTATCAACTCAGGGAAGCAGCAAAAATGCAGAGACAAAGAAACAGATCACAAATGAAAGAAATAGAAGAAATCAAACAACTGGATATAGAGTTCAAAACCACAGTTATAAGATTTTTCAAGAATTTTCTAGAAAAGGCTGATAAATTTGGTGAGACCCTTGAGAATATAAAAACTGACCAATTAGAAATTAAGCATACACTGACTGAAATAAAAAAATATTATACAGAGGTCTAACAGCAGGCTAGAGGAATGCAAGAATCAAGTCAGAAATTTGAAATACAAAGAAGCAGAAAACACTCAACCAGAAAAGCAAAAATATGAGAGAAAAGAATCCAAAGGTATGAAGAGAGTGTAAGGAGCCTCTGGGACAACTTTAAGCATACCACATCAGAATTATGGGGGTGCCGAAAGAAGAGAGAGAGCAAGATACTGAAAAATCTATTTGAAGAAAAAATGGTAGAAAACTTCCCCGACTTGGTGAAAGAAATAGATTTAGAAGTCCAGGAAGTGCAGAGGACCCCAAACAAAAGGAATCCAAAGAGGACCACACCAAGACACATCATAATTAAAATGCCAAGAGCAAAAGACAAAGAGAGAACATTAAAAGCAGCAAGAGAAAAACAGTAATTACCTATAAGGGAGCACCCATAGGATTGTCAGTTGATTTCTCAACAGAAACGATGCAGGCCAGACAGGAGTGGAAAGAAATATTCAAAATGATGAATAGCAAGAACCTACAATAAAGATTACTCTACCCACTGCACACTATTAAAACTCAGGGTGGAGGCCAGTCTTGGCCAATAAACTTCTGAGTGTCAGAAGTATACTATATTAATATTAGGGCTTTCACTGATACCAATAGAGCATGCCTCTATGACTGGAGTTGATAGTGCTCTCTGCCACATTCAGCTGGGAAAAAAAAGAAAGAAAGATTACTCTATCCAGCAAAGCTACCATTCAGAATTGAAGGGCAGATAAAGAGTTTTATAGATAATAAAAAACTAAAGGAGTTCATCAACACCAAACCAGTATTATATGAAATGCTGAAAGGTATTCTTTAAGAAGAGAAAGAAGAAGAAAAAGGTAGATAAAAATTATGAACAAATACATATCTATCATTAAGGGAATCTAAAAATCAAGTGAATAAAAAAATCTGATGAACAAATTAAACTGGTGAATATAATAGAATCAGGGACTTAAGGGAGCGGACTGACAATTCTCAGGGGGAAAGGGGTGTGGGGGTGCAGGAAGAAACTGGACAATAATCATACACCTATGGATGAGGTCAGTGTGGGGGGTTGGCGGGGGTAAGGGCAGAGGGTGGGGTGGGAACCAGGTAGAGGGGAACTATGGGGGGGGAGAGGAACAATTGTAATAATCTGAACAATAAAGATTTATTAAATTTTAAAAAAAGAAATAATGGCTTTCTTCAAAATAGGTGAACGGAGTCCTGCAAAAGAGTTCACATCCAAGTTTAAATAAATAACATATGGAATCACATAAAATGAAAATTCAGTTTCATTTGATTATACTTTGTTAAATTTTACATTTGGCAAGAAATTAATTAGTATTTACTGACAGAAATTTTCATGAGACTGAAATTTGATTAGTTTTCTTACATGTCCAAAACTTTTCCTTTGATGAATCTCTATGGATGAGAAATTAATATATGATTGGCTACTCGTCTTCCCCACAATGCATCTCCCCCACATGCTTCCTCTCCATGTTCTACTTTGTACCCACCCAAGTCACCCTGATTTCGAACCAGGCATAAGAGCAGGCGTACACTGTGTTGCCCGTCGCTGAGATGCCAGAAAGGATTGTGCCAAAACTATCAGGAAAATGGATTGTGCTGCCTACCTTGGCAACATGAACCCGTGTATAACAGCCCTCCTGGTCAGGTCACTTTTCCATTGCTGTTAATGCATACTGTAAATTTAATTACGAATCCAGCAAAAGAGCTAAAGATCAAAGGAGCATAACTATTGACATGCCCTCAAATCCCTAAAAAAATCGATACACAGCCCAAACATTGACCTGTTCTTAAGGACACTTCTGATGCTATCACGCATACTAGAGGCTCTCAACAGAAAAGACTTTGATCTTCAGGGCTGTCACAGCATTGCAATAAACATTAATCATCTTGGCACCTTGACACCAGATCTTTGAACAAGCTGGGGACATAATCCAGAATTCCTTAGAACCATGCTTTCATACTATGACCTTCACTGATCAGCAGTACTGACCACGTGTAGAATTGAGGTGAGAGGAGTCACTGGACTATAGCCCTTTTTTAGGTTCCTTTGGTGGCTTTTGTCAATTTCTTCTCCCGTTCTTGAGATTCTTCATATAAAATAGCAAACAGAATTACCTCCTTTTTTTCCACATTTAACCATACTACTCTCAGAACATAATGTATGTAAATGGGTATGGATTCACTCCCCACTCCCTTAAAGAGTAGAACTTTGTGAGAAGTGCAGATCTTGGAATGTAAATATGTCTGAAACGTTTGTTATGGCTAATCCATATTGTTTAACCAAAATTTCCATAGAGTTTTTCAGTTAATGTAGAAGTGTAAACTTGATATGAGACAAAACAAAGAAGTCAAGCAGTTGCTACATGTGGGATCTATAGATAAACAGCTAGATTCTATTCTCAATGGCCTCCACATCTGGAGAAATAAATCTAAGTTAAACTAATGCACAGCAATTTTTTTAAGTTTCTTAAGAGACTTCTAAAACTACAAATATATATATATAATTTTAATATAATATTTTGAAATAAATATTAGCTATAATATTCTCTATTAACATACATCTATGGTCTCTAATACCTCCATCAAATCACTCTTCATTCTATTGCTCAAACCCAAAACTTAATAGTCTTCTTAGTTCCTTGCTTTCCCTCAATTCCACATCCAACCCACCATTATATCTTATAGAAATCATATCAAATATTTTTCCACCTCTCCCAGTTCTCTGGCCATCACTCTAGTCTGAGTCAAAATCATCTCCTTCCTGAACCAATGCTTCCCTTCCTGCCTTACTCAAAGCCATTCTCCAAGAGCAAGGAGAGTAATCGTTATATAATTCAACCTTCCCATGGCTTTCTTCTGCACACAGGATAAAATCCAGACTCTTTAGCCTGGCTTTTCACAATCAAGCCCATGGATCTTCAAATCCATTTCTTATCACTTTCCTTTTCCCTCTATACCTCCTGCCACTTTGGCTTTCATTCTGACCCTTCAACCCACTAAGCTCATTAGCTCTTGGAGGGGCTTGATCCTGCCCATCATTCATTTTTTCCAGGTCTCAACCCAATGTCAGCACCATTTCTTAACCACTCTTTATAAAGTTTCTAAAACTTTTCATATCATCCTAATTATTTCCTCCACAGCAGTTAACAAACATTTCCTTGGACTGTCCTCGGCTGGAGAGAGCTGCCTACCCCAAAGCTACTCCTCCTTCTTGGGGTAAGATTGTATCCACTGTTTGATCCATGCATAAATAGGAAAGTCCATTCTCCACAATGAGGGCAGCTCTGAAAAGTCATTCCAGTCTCAGAGCTTCCATGGGATCAGCTGAGACTTTCCCAAGACCACACGGCACCCCAGCTCTCCTCTCTGCCCTGTCCTGCTTCTGCCCCTTCCCATCCACAGATGGGTGATGCAGAGAACACTCCCAAATGACTTCCTACCCGCTAATGATTTTCTGCATCGGTTTCCTAGGATCCCAACCTACAACAGAACTGGTCTAAATATGTCTTGAAGGTAGAACCAAAAGGACTTGCTGATGGATATGATGTAGGGCATGTGAGAAAGAGGGGAGGCAGTGATAACACCAAGATTTTTTATCTTAAATGAATGAAAGAATCAAGTTGCCATTAAGTGTCACAGGTACCTCTGCAGGAAGAACATGTTGGGATAGGTTGAGACTTGCAGTTTTGTTCTGTTTCAGTTATGATGCCTATAAGCCACCCAAAAAGAGTTTCGAGTAAAGCCTTGGATATGTGAGCCTGAAGCTTGGGGAAAAGGCCAGAGCACAGAGAAATGTGTAAGTTGTGAGGATGTGGCTGGCAAAAGCTTGCAATTGGATGAGTACTCCTTTAGATCAAAAAAGCATATCCATTATAATTTTGGCCAGCCTTCCCAAAGTAGGCTTTCACATTATTATTATAGTATTTTAATTTTGAAATTTGTTGTGAAATTTACTTTGTCACTAATCAGCTATTCTACCTTAAACAAGTCATTTAATTAACTTATTGGGTTCTGGGATTTTTCATCTGACATGTAGAGATAAATAGTAATTATAAACTCCAACATCAGGGGTTAATCGAAGAAACAAATGAAAAGAAAGATAGAAAGGCACTTAGAAGACTTAAAACATTTTCCTAATGAGACATTTTTTCTATTAGTGTTTTTTTAGAAATACAGTTTTTATTGTTATTAGAAATGAGAATGAGAAAAGAATTAAATTAAATATCCATCAAATTTCACATGGGTGAAATAACAAAAGAATCATCCAAAGGAAAATAAAAGTGAAATAACATTAATGAAAATGAAAAATAAACACATTAGAAAGCATTAAAATTCTAGAACAGATAAAACTCAACCTCTTAATAAGCTAAAAAATACAAAACACTAGCAAAATAATTAAAACAAAAGATGAGCTTACATGTAAAATAACAACTGAATAACACACAAAAGATTTGTGAGTAAAAGTGAATATCAAAAATAAGTATGTTAACATATTCATAATCTTCATTAAAATGATAATTTTTCTTCTTAAAAAGAATGTAGAAACAAAATTGTTACTCTTAGAAATTAATTGGAGTTCCTGAATACCTAAACAAGTTATCATCATGTGTACCTAGTTATTCCAAACTATGGAAGCATGACATGAAAATGACTAATGAGGAAGGGATAAGTTAGTTAATATTTCATCTGGATAATCCTGGAACTGCAGTCAAGTGAACCTCACTGTCACCACAGGGTAACTCATTTTTCCTGGCTGGGCAGCAGTCATTTCCCATATCTATCACATGGGAACTGTGAGGATTCAGGACAGTTTGTCCTCAGTAGCGCACCTACTTGAAAAACTTTGCTCAAGAGAGCTCCACACAGAGTTGGCATTCAATAAATATTCAGTAAATAAATCTAATGGGTAAAGTTACTGACCAAACTCACAGACATATGACACCTTTAGGAATTAAACTTCTAAAACCTGTAACAACTCAAAGATACTAATTCAGAAAGCAATACTTACTCTGAATTGTACTTTTTGCACCAAATTCAAAGATTAGAAGGATGGAAACTAACTCTTAGATTATCAGAGTAGAAGAAAAAGAACCAGAAACATCCTAATAGGCACCAAATCTGATAACTGCTTTTTTAATTGAAACAACCAGTCTGGAAGTTGTTTAAATGACGATATTTTTAATATTCCACAGTTAAGACATTTAATGAACAAAATGCAGCCTATCCTTAGGAAAATAAAAAATAGGTTGCTCCTGCCCCATGAACTCAGCCTACTTTCTCCCGGTGTATTTTTAGACAGCAGGAAAGACTCAAGACTAAGGAAGTGGGAATGTGACTGAGCTTTTACCTGAAATGATACCAGTAACACTGACATTTGCCACCAGTGACGTCAGCACATAGCTAACAGGAACTCTATGCTAGATAACTGAAGGGCTTCTCTTCATTTAACCTGATATCTATTCCTGCAGTTTTGTAATGTCCTATAATTACATCAGACACCAATAATCTTAAAGCAGGGCATACCACGCTTTATATTTATCATCTACTCCCTTTTTTAAAAGAAATAATGAGAACATAATCATAGTTTTGTTAGCCTTTATTGAAGATATTTACTGAATGCCTATTCTGTGTGGAGCTCTCTTGAGCAAAGTTTTTCAAGTGCGTACAGATTAATGAAATTGCAGTCTAGCAAGATTGTCCTCAACCATTTTCCACGCACTGATGCAAGGCTTCCCTGGACAAGGTATCTTATTAGGATACTGTGAGTAAAATACCTAAATCATTCAAATGCCTGGTCATTTAACAGAAAACAATCAATATTTTCATCACTATTAGGTAACAGTGCTCCATAATTATGCTTTGAAAGTCTTCTATGTATAGCCATTAAATAACTGTTGAGGTAACTTTGGATCCAGTTCATAGAAAATTTTAAATGCCGGTAATACCTGCTTCCTTCGTAATTAAAAACCAACAGAAGATGACATCATCTTCCTTTCCTCTTATTTAATTGTATAAATCAGAATCGGGCTTTTAATTCACACCAGGGAGTGTCCAAATGCACCAACAGACATTTTGCATATCTTAACTGAAATACATAAACCCCTTCTATTACCCTAAAATTCCCCTGAGAAAATTCTATGGTAGCAATCACCAAGTCCTGCTGAGGACACCTCCAAAACTGCTTCTCGCCCTTCCCAGTCCCACTGCTCAAATAGGCCAACCTGCGATCATGCTCACCTAAATTACTGCAACTGCCCACTAACTGATCACCTCACCCTCCTCTACTGCATCCTCCATTCCACCAGAGAGAGCTTCCTGAAAGGCAAGTCTGCTAATGCCTCTTCCCAACCTAAAATCTTTCAATAGGTTCCCATTGCTCTACTATAGAATGCTGACTCTTAAAGATGGTCTCAGAATGATCGGGTTCCTGCTGCCTTCTCCAGCCTATGCCTCACCCTATTGCCAAACCCTAGGGGGTTCTCACTTTCTGGAGTATTCACTAAAGAAAAGGTATCTTCGGTAGCAGCTAGCTTTTGTAATAATAGAGATGACTACTTTCATATTATTATACAGAAAAATCCATCTTAATCAAGGGTATCAATCCCTAACCAATCATTTTAGATAAGGACACATGAATGTGGCAAACAGGCATGCAATTTTAAGTAATTAGATGATTTTTTTAGCAGAAGATGTATGGTTTTATTGTTGTTGTTTTTTAATTTATCTTTATTGTTGAAAGTATTAACAGATGTCCCGTTAACCCCCTCCACCACCACCCTAAAGTAACTAGATTATTTTATAACAGCTACAATTTTTTTTTTAAATTTTTAGTATTGCCAGATTTCACCTATTTTAAAGCTCATCTAATTCTGCCACTGGCCCTTTGAGGTAGATAACATACTACCTCTATTCTGAAGAAGAGATAACTGAGTGCTAGGACTGCACTTGCTCACTTGATGTCCATTCATTCTAATTGGAGAGGCTTTAGAGACAAAGACTACATCTCCCAGATTCCCTTGCAAGCTAGGGTTCTAGAAGCAAATTGGGTTCTAAAAGGTGGATCCACTCAATGAGACATGGATATATAGAAAGTAGAAGTGAGGCAGAAAGACCTTCTTATCTCTTCTTAACTCTACTGGCAAGGAAGTTAAGGCTCTTTGGTACCATATTCCAGGGTCCATTCTACAGAGAGATATCTTGGTGTCCAAAGGCTGTGGCAGCAATAGTAGTAACAACGAATTCTTGATCCTGGCAGAGTTGTCTTGCTGGCCTCAGAGGTAGTAACTCTCTGGTGAGTCAGTTTTGTAAAGTTTTGTGGTCATTCCTGGATGACTTTGGATCCACCTAAAACCTGCTTCTTCCACCCTTCTAATGCTTTTGTAAATGCCTAATCCTCTGGATTAAATCCCTTCCTGTTTAAAATAGAATGGTTTCTCTTTTCTTTTATTGAAGCTGACCATGTGAAAAAGTGAATGTGTTCATTAGATTACAGGTTAAGCCACCAAAACAAAGACACACAAAAAACAGAATGGCTTAAATAACTGCCAAGTTTCTGTTTCTTCCATGTAACAGTACAGAAGTGGTGATAGCACATAGATGGGATCATCAATATGCAGCTTTTCTCTTTGGCCCAAAGAAGCTCCAGTTTGGGCTATTTCTCAGCCAGGAGTGAAGATGGGGGTTGCAGGGCATAAATTCCTCATGATTTTCAAACACATACAAAACTCCCTTTCCCATATCATTGGCTGGAAATGAGTCACATAGCAACACGTAGTCACAAAGAAGTTGGGGTAAACATAGTCACTATGTAAGCAACCATGCGTTCTGCTAATACTGGAGCTCATGGTGGGGGACTATAAGAGCAAGCCTCCCTCCTGCTCTCTCTGTGGCCATAGCTATCTTGGTTGGGTTAATTTGCATACTCACTCTGATTGGTTGGTGGGTGTGGCTGGTGGGCATGGCTGGTGGGTGTAGCAGAGATATGGTCAAAATGCATATTACTCTTTTATTAGATAGAAATCTTTTCCCTCTCTCCAATTTAATGTTGACTACCTCTAGTAGCAGCCATCTGAAACAGTTGGGAAGGCAATATTTTTAATCCAATCTTTGCTCTGGCTAGACTTCCATTGTCTGCCAAGGAAAACACAACAAAAGGCCCATCAGAAAGAACTCTATCATCAAATTTACCTATTGCAGTTTGGGAATACAAACATTTTCCAACTTGTATGGCCCAAACTTTTAATCTCTGAGTCACATTAGATTGCAAACCATAAGTGAAGAACCCTCTCTTATCAGAGCTATATTCCTTTCTGTCTCTGCTTATTGGCTAATAATTACATGACTTCCCTTTCCTCTTATAATACATACAACTAGAGGCCCAGTGCATGAAATTCATGCATGGGGGGATGGAGGGGTCCCTTAGCCCAACCTGTACCCCCTCTAATCCAGGAGCCCTCAGTGGATGTCTGACCTCCCTCTACAGGAGGTGGCCAGGCTGATCAGGGGAAGGTACACTCCCATCACCCACTGTTGCTGTCACTGGGTGTTTTCATCAACATGGACTCCAGTCCTTTTACCACACAAAAAAATGACAACTTTCTTTAGCCATTTTCAAGATGTCTCTTTCATAGGATATGAAATTTCTTTCTTTTTATTCTTACCTGAGGATATTTTTCCATTGATTTTTAGAGAGGGTGGAAGAGAGAAGAAAAGACAGAGAGAAACATCCATGTGAGAGGAACACTTCTATTGGCTGCTTCCTGTCTGAGCCCTGATCTGTAGCCCCAGCCAGAGAGGAGCCTGCAACCTAGATACATGCCCTTGATCAGACTCGAACCTGGACCCTGCGGTCAGCAGGCTGAGGCTCTATCCACTGAGCCAAACCAGGTAGGGCAGGATGTGACATTTCTTAGCCCCTCCAGCTGCAGACCTTTGTTTTTTCCTCCAGGAGTGAGGCAGAAAAACCCTAGATCACCTTCTTGGATTCTTATTACCCAAGGTAGCAAGAACACTATGAGTGGCTTACTGGGAGCTTAGCCAATGAGTGGTCAGAAAAGGTGTTTCCTCTGCAGCTCATGTGCTGAGGCAGGACTGATGGTGTGCTGTGGCTGGCAGGCCCTGCTGTCTGTCTGCAGGCCCCTGCTCCTGGCAGCCAGGCCCTGCTCTCTGTGCCTGCCTCACCCTGCCCACCAGGCCGCCAGCCTGGCTGTGATAGGATCGCAGGGGCAGGACCCAGAGGTGCTCCATGCACTTCCTGTTGTCCATCTGGTCATGACTGCCCTAGGCTATTATTAATATAGAAATTAACAGTAGTGAGAACTAGTCAACATATACCTATATTCTGATTTGTTCTTTTTTAGCTTAAGGTCAATAGTTACATAGCCCGTCTTCCAACTTATGATAAGTAACTGTTTTAGAAATGACATGTCACAATATAACAAGTGTTACCAATATTTGTAGCTAGAATATTGCACCCATGTCAACTTCTGCCTGTTGCTATCCAATGCTAACAAAATTTAGGCTTTTGTTTTGGTAACATCACACTTCTGGTACCAATTCCTATATTAATTAGGATACATGCTAAGGTCTTTTTAAAAAAAAATCCCCCAAAATATAATGTCTTCATAACGTAGGAGTTTGCCTCTCTTTTCCCTAACAGTGTAGAGTCTGAGCAGCTTCACTCTGCCATCAGTCTGACTTTCCTCTCTGAACTCCCTTTAGTTGTTCTGTTGTTATCTTTGCCCGGCCAGCACACATTGCTTTTTAAAGTGCCACATCACTTCTGATGACTTCCCATTGGCAAGAACTTAGTTTTGTATCTACAAAAGAAGCTGTGGAATACTGTCTCTAGCGGAGTAGCTGTGTGACTTACTAGCATTCAGGTACTCCATTACTAAAGGAAGCAAAGGGAAAGGGACTCTCGAGTCTCTACAACCCTGAGGACTAGAGGATCACAATGCCTGACTCCAGATTCCGAAGGCAAACTACTTCCAAAACTGTCTTCCATGTCTGTAAAGATAAGCCTCTTACTGTTGCTCTTTAGGCAAATGGTATATATTCTCCAAAATAAGAAAGTTGTGCATGTTGCTCAGTGGGTTGGTGTATCATCTGTACAATGAAAGGTGGCAGGTTCAATTCCCAGTCAGGGCACATACCTGGGCTGTGGGTTGGATGCCAGTCGGGGCATGTATGAAAGGCAACTGATCAATGTCTCTCTCTCTTTCTCTCTCTCTCTCTCTCTCTCTCTCTCTCTCTCTCTCTCTCTCATCAATTTCAAAAAAATGCTTGGGTGAGGATTAAAAAATAAAAAACTGGTGACACTTTGTTCCTCATCTTGTTTTAACTTACTTAATCATTCATTTACTCATTTATTATAACAGACAGCATTTATTGAATACCTACTACATGCCAGACACTTAAGATAGACAGTAGGAATACAGTGGTAGAATCATCTGCAATCTTTATTCAAGATTTTCAATTTATTTGGATTACTTGAAATTTCATCTTCTCTTCTGAACATACCATAAAACCAAAAACTTGTCTTAAAAAAGTAAATTTAAGCTAAGCATGCAAGAGAAAGAATTTCATTTTTTCACTGTCCTCAGTTTTGCAATATTTACATCCATTGGCCTAAGTAAAATTTTCAATTGAATGTAAAATGAATCAGGTATAAAAATCTTGGCAATAAAGGACATGTTTTAACTCAATTACACCTACATATTCTTACTAATCAACTAATATATTGACACCAGCTTTCCATCATGAAAATGAAATTATAATATGCAAAAGAGGTTTTCCTCCACTAGCCCCCCCCCCCCCCAATCAGAATCCTTCTTGTAGATCTAAGGCAACATCAGGCAACATCAAAATATTCCCCAAAATAAGTGAGACACAAATGAGCATGTGCTGTATTAATCCACTTAGACCTAAACTATAAAAACAGAAGAAAGCTAATCTATGCTATTAGAGGTGGGGACCAAAGTAATCCTTGCTAGGAGCATGCAAAGTGCTCTGGAACAAAGATCATGTTCTGTGTCTGGATCAGAATGTCGATTAAGTGAATGTGCTAAGTTTGGAAATCCCACTCAGCACTCTATACCAAAAATTCTGGTAGCAGTTTTCACCAATTATATAATTTACAAAGTATCTAGAGAACCTTATGAGGTGCAAAGCACTGTCCCAGCCACTGTGAAGGTTTCCAACGACACATAATACATGGCGCTGTGATGTGGGGAAAGATGGGGGATCGGGGGCTCTGGCTCTGTGTGTCCGTGTGTGAGACCAGACTGACATGCACTTCTCTGAGCATCAGTTCTCCAGGCTGAATCTGAATCCTATGGTTCTCAGCTCTGTAATTCTCTCTTGATCAAATAGTCACGGTTGCCATTTTCCTCTTTTAATCTAAACCAGCTTTTTTGATATCCAGAATGTCCAATTAGTTGACAATAAAAGAGGATGATTGTATCACAACACACCTACATAGCTCTTTACCAAAGCAGGATGGTAGGGCTGGAAAAGTCTGGGAGGAGGCAGCCTGATTCCTGGTTTACAATCAATGCTCAATCACTAGCTTGCTGCATGACCTTATGCAAAGCCCTTTATTTATTTATTTATTTTGGACCTCAGTTTCATCATTTCTTAAGACAAGGAACTGGATTGGACCATCCCCCAAAATCCTTTGCGTCTCAGGTTTAGTTTTTGAGTTAACTTGTTCAAAACTAGGAAGTAGCGGAACCAAGACTACAGTTTTATGATGCAAGCCCAGTTTTCTTTATGTAGAAAAAGCAAACTAAGCTCAGATTTTAAAATTCTTGTTGCCCAGTATGTGCTGGACACTGAAATCAACAATGTGAGGTCGATATGTCAATATGTTACCCCTGATTTTCAGATGAGGAAACTGCCTGTCAGAGAGTCAAGTGACTCCCCCAGTGTGTGTGTCTAGCTGGTGCAGACACAGATTGGAAAGCCTGGCCTGCGAACTCCAGGACCTTCCTCTCCCCACAGGGGCTTGTAACATGCCCCAAAATCAACAAATAAGCCCAAAATAAATCTCATCCCAGAGCAAAAATAGCTTTCCTTTTTCTAGTTTCCTCTAGCTGAGAAAGAAAAACAAGAATTGAGGATTTCATTAGTAAGGATAAAATTTCATGTCATTTGTTGAAATTATAAAACTACATATAAATACATAAGGTCTCACAATGGCTCTGAAGTCCCATGTGCTTAACTACTGGTTTGTGGGACTTTCGGGGTTTTTTTCTTTTGGTACTACAGCTCACATTTTATCTGCATTTTTTAAACAAAATTTTTGGGTATTAAAAAAATGTATGAGCCCCAAATCAAAGATCAAGAAGGGTTCTTCTTTTTAAATTTTCTTCCTAAAGTAGAAAGGCTTCCAGGTAGACACTCAATCCGACTTGACAGCCCTGTCAGGTGGCAGGTATACTCTGAGAGGGTGGCCCAGTTGAAACAACAGGATGATGCAAAGGAAAAGAACTCTGGGGTGAGGATCTGTGAACAATGCTCTTAGCAAACTTTGAAATAGTTTAAATATTGTTTCAGTCTGGCCGATGATTGTTTGAGAACAAATCTCCTGTTGTGGCCTGGAATTTGATCTGCAGAACTTGATCTGCAGAATTCCTTAAAAGAAACTGGGCCCAGCAGGCAGTAATATATCATATGCCTGGGAAGATATAGGACATCCTGGATGTTGCCATAATTCTCAAGGAGTTGTGAAAGAGTTCACTTAACTCATTTCTAAAAATACAACGGGATAGCTTTCCTGGGCCTATTTCCTTTAAACACTAGACCATCAATTAATAGGGAAGAAACAGCTATTTTAAGATAGCTTTTAGGAAAAAATGTATAATATTTAATCAGTCTTTATTGTATGATTTTTCTGTTCTGAATCTTCCATTCAATTTTTATCCCCAAATTCTATTCTAACTGAATACTGGGGTTTGGGATGAACACTGCTATAACAGGACTATTTTCTAAATTAGACATTATGAGTTTGCCTCTTTGCTTTTTCCTGTACTTGTAATGTATGAATATTCCCCCATTAAAGCTGTGTTCTCATGCATTCCCCACCACCACCACCCCCACCGGCACCGTGACCTTACTAAGTGCCAGGAAAACTGCTTACGTCCCATAGCACTTTCTAGTGTTCCATGTATCATTTGTAAAACATATTTTTAGAATCTGTTATGCCAGAGGACAGGAGTTACAGATATAGCATTAAACACACTGGACAGGGGAACTGACTGCCAAAAATGGATATGGCAGGAACCCGGGATACCAACCAGGAAAAGAATAGAAGGTCCAGAGAACGTTTTCTGAAAGAAGTACCCCCCCCCCAAAAAAAAAAGTCTATGAATCCCAAATCTCAGTACAGGCTGAAACTAAGAGGACTTCACCATGAAGGGGGAGCCCAGGAGACACTGTGTGGCCTGGCTAAGCTTTCAGCCTGCCCCGAATGCTCATTTGCAGTGCCCATCTTGGCTAAGTTATTTCTCTAGTAAGTGTTCAGAGAACTGTGCGGAGATGACTGACTCCGCATGCTGGCCCACCTCCAAGAGTGCTCCCCCATAAACAGGAACCTAAATTCTATTTAGTACTCTTTATCTCTTATCAGCGCCTGTAGTTTGCACCTTTATTTGGGGTCACTGTGGAGGGTGAGTCTCTGTAGCCTGCTCATATGTAAGCTTGCACTTGGGGAGCATTCACTATGCTGTGGGCAGTCTGATGTATGTTGTAAATAGTAAAAGCAAAGCCTGAGCCAGGTTCTGTCCTAAGCCTTTTATATATATTTGTGAATTCTTTTAATGCTTACAATCTATCTTTGAGGCAGGAAAAATATGATCCCTGTTCTACAGATAAGGAAATGGAAGCACACAAAAGGCTAAGTAACTTGTCCATTGTCACACATCTAGAAATTAAGGAGCAGCATTCAAACTCAAACAGTCCAGCTCCAGCCTGAGTTCTTAGGCCCTCCTCTCTACACCTCTCTTCTCCAGCACCATGAAGTGCACACCAAGCCTCCCTCCCTCGAGGAGCTTTGATTGCATTGAGGAAGGGGAAGATAAACACCTACTCAGAATATAGGGGCCATGCTACAAGTATGAATCCCATGACTGCAACTTCATAAAACAAATTGCAGGAGGCATAATCCTCAGCATGCATACAAAAAAGAATATATTCTTCTAGTACATTAAGAAAAATGACTGCCACTCGGTGAGTGCCACATAGATACCTGGCACTTCATTTACTCATTACCCTCTCATAACAATTCTACAAAAGAGAAAACATCACCTCGTCTTATAAAGAGGAAACTGAGGCTGAGCTGTGAAACCAGGTGCAGCTGGGGAAGGAGAGGTTCTTTCTCTATTCATGTAGCCTCCTTAGAAAACTATTTTATCCTTACCCAAAAAAGTTGGCATCTATTTCAGGTAACTTCTTTTTGAAGTAGAGAGGAAGAGGAAGTGTTTCAGCTCAGGCAGTTACCACACTCACTTGTAACGGGAAGCTGATGCAAACACACCAACATATGGAGCTCACTGCAGCCTGACTGCTTAGACAGAGACCTCCAGCTCCAGGCTATTTCACCTGAGGCTGACAGGAGCACAGTGGAGGAAGTAAAAGGGTGACATGTTAGAGTTCTAGATCCTGCTGGGCTAGGGGAGAAGGTGTTTGAAGAGCATTAAAAATCAGAAGAGAAAAAAAAGAGGAGAGGATGGATGCGACATAATAGCACAATGAAAGCGTTCATATTTCCATCAAGATTTTCCTTCAACAGCAAAGGGCACCTAAACTATGCTGATCAATCCAACCTCTGCTCTGACTGCAAAGTATCCTAGAAAAGAAGTGTAGAGCAAAGGTTTGTATCCAAGATTTTAGGAGGGGAAGGTACATTTTAGCCCTGAAGTACAAGATGCATTGCTTTGAAGAATATGAAAAAAGATTAAAAGTATAACTTTGGTTTTAAACATATATTACAATTTTATAATAACAGCTTTCTTCCCTCCTCCAATCCCTCAGCCATGTGAAATATTACCAACTGTACTAATAAAATCTACAGTCATAGAACCTGAAAATCGGATGAGAATAGCTTTTACTCTTTGTGAGGGACAGAAAGGAACAACTTTCTAATGAAGGAGGTGGGGAACATGGAGGCAGGTAAAACTAACCCAGTATTTAGGTATCAATAGTAGCAATGATTCAAAGAAACGTGTAACAAAGAAAGGGATGTGTGGCTAAGTCAAAAATGTCCTGACTTTTGTGAAAAACAAAGGGAAGTGAATCTTGCCCAGTGAGTGCAGACCGCATGCATGGAGCCTGGTGGCAGCCTGCTTTCCCTTGGGGCTTCTTGGGGGATTAAGTAAATATAAACATCTTCAAATAACATAAGATGTGAGAAATTGAAAGCATAGCAAGCTGCAGTAGTCATCAGATAACATATTTAGGAGAGCTTATTTTGCAAGCTAGAATTACAGAGCAGTAAGATGCGGTCAATTCAAAGTATTTAAGGATGAGTTTCTACAATTTGGAGTTGCAATCCATGACAAAAAAGAAAAAAAAAAAAAACAGAAGAGACCACCATTCTCCAAAGATCAAATGATAATTTTAATAAACTGTTTCACTCACCATTGCCCCAACAGCCAGTTTCTACATCAAGACTAGTACAAGATTGCAACAAAGGGAAGTGGTTTACAAAAGAATTACCAAGAACCCAGAAATGTTTAAGGGGGAGAGGGGTGAGAGAAGGGGAAGGAGAAAAAGCTACACAAAGAAGAGTTTTGCTCTATACTAGAATACCACTTGGACTACACATATTTTTCAAGGGGGAGAGGTGTGGCTAGCAAAGGGTAGGAACTTTAAAAATAGACACTGCTGCCCGGGCCCAGTGGCTCAGTTGGTTGCAGCAGCATCATTACACCAAAAGGTTTTGGGTTCATTACCCAGTCAGGCTGTGTACAGGAGGCACCAACCTGGAACGCGGGTTTAATTAAATCCTTATTATTCAGATTATTACATTTGTTTCTCTTTTCCCCTCCATAGCTCCCCTCCACCCAGCTCCCACCCCTCCCTCTACCCTTACCTCCCTCCCATTGACCTCATCCATAGGTGTATGATTTTTGTCCAGTCACTCCCTGTACACCCCTTACCCCTTTCCCCCTGAGAACTATCAATCCACTCCCTTTCTGTGCTCCTGATTCTATTATATTCACCAGTTTATTCTGTTGATCAAATTTTTAATTCACTTAATTTTTAGATTCACTTGTTGATTGATATGTATTTGTTGTTCATAATTTTTTATCTTTTACCTTTTTCTTCTTCCTCTTCTAAAAGAGTACCTTTCAGCATTTCATATAATACTGGTTTGGAGATGATGAACTCCTTTAGCTTTTTCTTCTCTGTGAAGCTCTTTATCTGACCTTCAATTCTGAATGATAGCTTTGCTGGATAGAGTATTCTTGGTTGTAGGTTCTTGCTATTCATCACATTGAATATTTCTTGCCACTCCCGTCTGGCCTGCATTGTTTCTGTTGAGAAATCAGCTGACAATCATATGGGTGCTCCCTTGTAGGTAATGAACTGTTTTTCTCTTGCTGCTTTTAATATTCTCTCTTTGACTTTTGCTCTTGGTATTTTAATTATGATGTGTCTTGGTGTAGTCCTCTTTGGATTCCTTTTATATGGGGTTCTGTGTGCTTCCTGGACTTGTAAGTCTATTTCTTTTACCAGATGTGGGAAGTTTTCAGTCATTATTTCTTGAAATAGGTTTTCAGTATCTTGCTCTCTCTCTTCTTCTGGCACCCCCACAATTTTGATGTTGATGTGTTTGAAGCTGTCCCAGAGGCTCCTTACATTATCTTCATATTTTTGGATTCTTTTCTCTTCTTGCTTTTCCAGTTGAGTGTTTTCTGCTTCTTTATATTCCAAATGTTTTACTTGATTCTTGCCTTCCTATAGTCTGCTTTTAGGTTCCTGTATATTTTTTATTTCAGTCAGTGTATGTTTAATTTCTAGTTGGTCCTTTGTCATCTCTAGTTGGTCCTTTTCTATCTCTAGTTGGCTCTTTTTCATCTCCTCTTGGGTCTCGCTAACTTTATCCATCTTTTCTAGAATATTCTTGAAAAACCTTATAAGTGTGGTTTTGAACTCTATATCCAGTTGTTTGTTTTCCTCCATTTCTTTTGTTTGTGATCTCTTCCTTTGTCTCCGCATTTTCACTATGCCGGGAGAACTTCTGTGATGGATTTAGCCTTATGATACAAGACTTACAAAACTGCAAAAGCCTCTCTGTTGAGCTTGGGAGGGGTGGAGTCTCAGGGCTTCATGGACCGCCATGTCTTCCAGTCAGCCCCGCCCACTACAGCCCCTGAGTCTCACGTGACTGGGTAATCGCTGGAGCAATCCCTGTGTGTGCACGCATGCTCTTGCAGTGCCTCTAGACTGCTGCCTTTCTGGCTCCCCTGTGCTCCAGGACCATGTGAATCTGGGTCCCCAGGGTTCCACCCAAAACTGGAGTTTAGTGGAGTTAGAAGTGGCGCAGTTGGGAGGCTCCATCTCCCACACACTGATGAAAGCCAGTGGCACAATCAGCAGTAAGTCTTCTGCATGCAGTGCTGTGCACGTCCAGACTTCTGCCCTAAATTTCCGTGCACTTCTCCCTTTTCACAGTCCAAACTACCCCCGTATGAGTTTCGGTTGGATCTGGGGTTTAGTGTCATAAGATAAGGGGTTCAATGCCATTGGAAGTCTCCATCTACCTCCACCCAGAGAAAGCCAGCCAGGTACTCTGGCATCCACTCTCTCCATGTCTCTCCATGCGCGCGTCTCTGTACCTCTTTTACAGCTGCTCCGGGTCTCTGTGAGCCCCTCTCTTTCCTTCTAGTTGTAGAATTTCCACTCAGCCAGATTTCCTGTGGTTCTGGATGATGTCCGTTCTGTCTTTTAGTTGTAGTTTTGAAATTGTTGTGCGAGGCAGCAGTGTAGGTGTTTACCTATGCCGCCATCTTGGATAATCCTTCCAACCAATGTTTCTTGCTCTCTGCTCCCCGCCCCCACCCTCTTCCCACTCTCTCTCTAGAATCAATAAACATATCCTCAGGTGAGGATAATTAATTAATTAATTTACTAACTAACTAATTAACTATTAATAAAATAAAAATAGAAACTGCTGCAAAAATCCCTGAACTCATAAAATTCTATACTGTCTTGTGGCACTATCAAATCCCTTATCTCATTGGAGCCTCACTGTTACCTACTGAGGCCGAATAAGAATTATGCTCCTCTTATAGATGAGGAAACTGAGGCTTGGGAAGGTTAAATATTTTGATATGTTACACAGCTAATAAAAGACAGGACCGAGATATGAACCCGATCTAAAACCCAAAGCCTAAGCTTTTGTTTCTAGGCCACATATAACTCAAAAATAAAATCTGAGCAAGCTCACTTGAAAATGTTAAGGAATTAAAATGATTTCAATTTTCTTGACTAGCTCCATCAAACCTGTCTTATCCCACAATATCAGGTACTTTGGCCTATGCTTGACACAAAGAAGACACTCACTAAATACAAACTGAATTGTAAAGAATTAGTTATTCTCTGACTGGTTCTGTTCTTCTATGACAAATTTTTTCTTGGCATTTTATAATTTGGATACTATAATAATTTGTATGTTATATTGTATGTAATTTATTAATTTCATAAAATATTTTGTTTCAGTTGCATGAGGTTTAAGTTGCTAACTTTGCTTTAATTCACAATTATTTTTTTTTTCAAAATTGTATCTTAACTTAATTTTCTATTTTCTATTTTCCCTTTTCTCATGGGGAAGTGTGGAAAACAGTGATAGTAAAATAATTATAAAAATAGCCAATATTTATTAAATGCTTTTCATGTCTTAGACACATGCTAAATTATTTCTATTCATTATTTAATTTAATCCTCATAATCTCTTTCTTCAGTTGACAAATGAAAAGACTGAAGTACAGAAAAGTGAAACAACCTTCCTAAGGCATACAGCCAGAAGGTGGTAGATTCAAGTTTTTCCACAGAAGACACATTTTTACATTAGTCATTTAATACAGTAACAAAAACAATTCTTCTGTCGTCTTTTTCTTTTGTGGTTATTAAGATATAACCATGACTTTCCTACTTTAATTTTCACAAAAGTACTTTGAGATTTGTAATATTATTCTTCTGGGTCGAGCATTTAATAAACTCGGTAACTTTTTAGAACATTACTTATGCTGAGGCTCCCTGTCTCTGTTTCTCCTCTCTGAAATGAGAATATGAATAGTTATTGTAAAAGTTAAACTACTTTATCCATGGAAAATACTTGTGTTTCACACCAAGTGTCCATGGCAGGGTTCCATCGGTATGAGCTATTGTCATTGTTGCTGTTGCTGGTGGCCTGCCTTCCCAACATGGTCATTTACTACATACTAAGGCATATCCATGTCTCCCCGGTGTTCAGGATGTGCTTTAAAACAAATTGTTTTGGAAAATATATTTTTAAAAAAACACTTAAATGAAAATCCATGCCTTTATATAATCTAAATGCACATAGAATGGTGACTGGCACATATTACTAGGTCATTGAATATTTGACAATAAATGAGTGAATAAATAAATAGGCTCTTAATAACGATCAAAAGCTCAAACAAGAAAGTGAATGACCATAAATAAAACTATAAAGTTTAAAATAATCTTCACAACTTGGGAATAAAGGAATCCAAAGAAGAATAAAATGGAAAGCACACTTTCTTTTCTAAGAATTGCATTCCACTTAATTCGCTATAAGCCCTATCTCTACTAAAATGCAATTAAATATTTTCCAAAAATAAGTAGTATGAAGTCACATAAATGGTCATAAAGTCCACATCTAGTTATAAGAGAAAGTTATTGAGTACTCACTCATGAGTGAGGAAGGAAGTCTATGGTTACGTTTTTATTTCATCCTAATTTCCCACACTTTTCAAAGAGCCATATTATAACTCTTCCTCAAATATTTGCAAGGAAGTACTGTGATTGTGAAAATAGATACTCTGAATACTTAAGCTAAATATTTACGTTCTGCATTTTTAGTTAAACAATTGACTTTGTTCTTTATCATTTAGGTCAAAATACCTAAATGTTCTAAAACATCAAACAAGAGGATATGATTTTTCAGCAGTCTAAACTTACTGTTTTTAGCAAAAGCTTCACAAAAACAAATTGGCAATTAAAAAATGGTAATGCACACATACACCGAAAATAAAAAAAGGGAAGAGGATGTTGGCCATTTATTCTTTTTACACAAAAACACATTTCTTCCACTTCCCCATGTTTACGTAGTTAAGACTTGCTGAGCATTAACACCCACTTACATCATTGTAACAATATTTCAATTTACTGACTTTATGTAGGATTTACTTCAAAGGAGTTCTTGTGTTGTCATGCATTGGTTCATTCATTTTCATAGCATCCCTGTACATAGGCATGTGATTAGCATTTTATCTTTATCATACAAAATTAAAACTGGGGGTACTAGGAGATGAAATGACTTGCTCAAATGAAAGTCTCATATCTATTAATTTATGAAACTTGACTTAGAACTCATGTCTTCTTTTAATACAGTAAGGTGTTTTCCCACTAGATTATTCTTCTTTTCATAAATTTAAGCAGTTTGGTGAACAGCTGGGTAGGATAAACTGACTACCTTGGAAAATTCCAAGAATTCTGCAGGTTAGGTTAACCTGACCCTGCAGTGGTTCTGAGAGGGAAGAAAGAGAAGCAAAGCTGAGAGAACTGTGCATGTATTTTGTCATATGCAGTGAGCAACATGTAAATGAATGTTCACAGATAAGCAAAGTGAAGTTATGTAAGAAAAAGGTGGTAAACAGAGCACTTTATAACAAACTCCTTTCTTCACTGGTTTTACCTGAAACTCCCACTGCTCCAGCACTGAGTTTTATCTCTGTACCTTCATGCCAACCCCCAATCTGGGCCAACAAGGGGCAGGTAGCTTTGTGCATGGAGACTGCAAAGAGGTAAGTCCAGCTGCACTGAACTAGTCACATTTATGACATTGGAATGCCACTGTCTTCAAGAATGAAGCCAAAGGCCCTTTGCTGCAAACATTACAGGGAGGCATTTGGATTACCATGGTCACCTCCTGCAACCTGACTTGAGCTGCCAGGACTGAGTCACTTTCTTTCCACAGTGGGTCACATTACTCACGGCAGGTTTCACCTGTTTCAATATTTGGTTGATGACAAAATGACCCTTGAAAAATGAGCGACAGGGGCAGCTGAGCAGGTTTCCAAACCAATTGTTAGAGGCACCAAGATAACCTATCTCCTACCAAAGAGAATATGAAGACAAATAGACCAAAAGAGGGTGTTCTTGGGATTAACCAGTGTTGAGTGAGGGGCCAGTTTAAAGGGCTTAAATTACAACAGAATAGGTGAACACCTGAAAGCTAACAAGAGAGGAAAAAGAATAAATACATAGATCTCTAAAGCAGACAACTGGAAGCAAGTTCTGTCACAAATTTTGTAATACAGTAGATCTTTGTACAACAGAAGTTTGAACTGTGAGGGTCCACTTAGAAGCAGATTATTTTGCAATCAATATATACATGACTATAAATGTATTTTCTACTCTTTATGATTTTCTTAGTAACATTTTCTTTTCTCTAGTTTCTTTTATTGTAAGAATACATATATAATACGTACATAATACATATATAAATTATGTGTTAATTGACTATGTTATCAGTGAGGTTTTTGATCCACAACAGGCTATTAGTAGTTAAGTTTCAGAGAGTCAAAAGTTATACTGGGATTTTTAACTGGGTGGATCAGTACCCGTAACCCCCACATTGTTCCATGGTAACTATACTCAAATATTCTAGAAGGAAACAGGCATCTGCCAAATGAAGCACCTTTGAGAGAAGACAAGATCCTCCTTTGCCATTTTGAAATACTCTTCCCTTAAGTCTTTTCATCCTTGTCCTTCATGACAACCTCACCATCACTTGTTTTTTAAATCAATTGCTCTATTCCTGAATATAATGCCAGGTATAGATTTCTCCCGACACAGCTTTAGATCACACTCAACTTCTCAAAAGCACTCTCCCTTTCCAACTGTCTCTCATGAGTGGATGAAGTGATTAATAACTAAGCAATGAAGGATTTCTATCAGTTCTCTTCTATTTTAATCTTACAGACCCAAGAAATGCTTGTCAACTCTCATAGAAACAGGGAACAATCCCAGGGTGTGGTAGAGTAAATGAGTACTTAAGCAAAAGCTCAAAAGATCAAGGGTTTTATTTCACTTTTGCCATCTGCTACCTGTGTGGTCTTCTTGTGTTAGTAACTCATCTGCTCTACGCCTGCTCTCTTCCTCATGAGACCTGCCAATGTCTTCCTCTTCACGTGTTCTAAACACCAAGGGATCCAACCCTGAACATACAGTCTTTCTTCTCCTTCACCTGGTCATTCACACTGAAGGTTTCATGTCATTCCCTAAGTAATTTTTGTTTCTAAATGTATATATGTATTCTGATCATCCAAATCCCAAAGATCATGAGATGAGCATGACCATCAAACTCAAAGGTGGCCTTATACAAGTACTTATATAATGTTAATAATATTCATCTCTTCCTGAAGACTAGTATCTCACTAAAAAAATTTATAGAATAAGAATAATTTTGGGATTAAATGTCATTTCAATTGAAGAATGGTCAGTGAGTTCCATTATAATATAGACTAGGGGTAACTGTGTATCTTGTCTGAATAATCTATGGCATTCTCTTTTTTAAATATATCTTATTGATTTTTTACAGAGAGGAAGATAGAAATATCAATGACAGAGAGACATCGATCAGCTGCCTCCTGCACGCCCCCCACCGGGGATGTGCCCTCAGAGAAGGTACATGCCTTGATCAGAATTGAACCCGGGACCCTTCAGTCCATAGGCTGACACTCTATCCACTGAGCCAAACCGGTTTCGGTACTATGGCTTTCTTATGCCTTTCTTTAACTGATACAAGCACAAATATTTTCATTGTTATTAACATTGAAAACATTGGTAGTTAAATCAGAACATTAAATGCCATCCCAATTCAGCATTTCCCTGGTTAAGGAAAATGTTATACCTTTGTTTTCATTAGATGATATTTATGGACTTTTTTTGGTCATTAATCCTCAACATGTAATTACTAAATTATCATCTATAAAACTTTGAGGAGGGAGAATCCAAGATGGCAGCATAGGTAAACACCTACACTGCTGCCTCGCACAACAATTTCAAAACTACAACTAAAAGATGGAACAGACATCATCCAGAACCACAGGAAAGCTGGCTGAGTGGAAATTCTACAACTAGAAGGAAAGAGAGGGGCTCACAGAGACCCAGAGGAGCTGCAAAAAGCTGAGGTACAGAGACCTGCGCGCGTGGAGAGAGCGGGTGATGGCGAACCTGGCTGGCTGGCTTTCTCTGGCAGGAGGGAGACTGAGATTCTAAAAGGCATTGAACCCCTTATCCTATGACACTAAACCCCAGATCCAGCCGAAACTCATATGGGGGGAGTTTGAACTGTGAAGAGGGAGAAGTGCACAGGAATTTAGGGAGTCTCTAAAGATCAGAAGTCTGGTGGCGCACACGGCATTGCGTGCAGAGGACCGACTGCTGATTGTGCCGCTGGCTTTCAGGACTGGGTGGGAGACAGACCCTCCCAACTGTGCCACTTCTAATTCCAGTAAACCCCAGTTTCGGGCGAAACCCTGGGGACCCAGACTTGTGTGGTCCCGTAGCACAGGGGAGCCAGAAAGGCAGAGGTCTAGAGGCACTGCGATAGTGAACACTTGCACACAGGGACCATTCCAGTGATTACCCAGTCACATGAGACTCGGGGGCCATGGAGGGCTGGGCCGACTGGAAGGCAAGGCGGTCCCTTAAGCCCTGAGACTCCACCCATCCCAAGCTCAACAGAGAGGCTTCTGCGGTTTTTCAAGTCTGGTATCATAAGGCTGAATCTAACACAGAAGTTCTCCCGACATAGTGAAAATGCAGAGACAAGGGAAAAGATTGCAAACAAAAGAAATAGAGGAACACAAATGACTGGATATAGAGTTCAAAACCACGCTTATAAGGTTTTTCAAGAATATCCTAGAAAAGTTGGATAAAGTTAGCGAGACCCAAGAGGAGATGAAAAAGAACCAACTGGAGATGAGAAAGAAGCAACTAGAGATGAAAAAGGACCAACTAGAGATGATAAAGGACCAAGTAGAAATTAAACATACACTGACTGAAATAAAAAATATTATACAGAGACCTAACAGCAGACTAGAGGAAGGCAAGAATCAAGTCAAAAACTTGAAATATAAAGACTCAGAAAATACTCAACTGAAAAAGCAAGAAGAGAAAAGAATCCAAAAATGTGAAGATAATGTAAGGAGCCTCTGGGACAACCTCAAGCATACCAACATCAGAATTGTGGGGGTGCCAGAAGAAGAGAGAGAGCAAGATAATGAAAACCTATTTCAAGAAATAATGACTGAAAACTTCCCACATCTAGTGAAAGAAATAGACTTACAAGTCCAGGAAGCACACAGAACCCCAAACAAAAGGAATCCAAAGAGGACCACACCAAGACACATCATAATTAAAATACTAAGAGCATAAGACAAAGAGAGAATATTAAAAGCAGCAAGAGAAAAACAGTTCATTAACTACAAGGGAGCACCCATACGACTGTCAGCTGATTTCTCAACAGAAACGATGCAGGCCAGATGGGAGTGGCAAAAAATATTCAACGTGAAGAATAGCAAGAACCTACAACCAAGAATACTCTATCCAGCAAAGCTATCATTCAGAATTGAAGGGCAGATAAAGAGCTTCACAGAGAAGAAAAAGCTAAAGGAGTTCATCAACTCCAAACCAGTGTTATATGAAATGCTGAAGGGTACTCTTTAAAAGAGGAAGAAGAAAAAGGTAAAAGATAAAAAATTATGAACAAATACATATCTATCAACAAGTGAATCTAAAAAATTAAGTGAATTAATAATTTGATCAACAGAATAAACTGGTGAATATAATAGAATCAGGAGCACAGAAAGGGAGTGGACCGATAATTCTCGGGGGGGGGGAGGGGTGTACAGGGAGTGACTGGACAAAAATCATACACCTATGGACTCATCAATGGGGTGGAGGTAAGGGTAGAGGGATGGGCGGGAGCCAGGTGGAGGGGACCTATGGAGGGGAAAAAAGAGGAACAAATGTAGTAATCTGAATAATAAAGATTTAATTTTTTTAAAAAGTTCAAAAAAAACAAAAAACTTTAAGGATCATAATAAATATATTAAGCAAGGACCAGTGCATGTCTTTCTATATTTCCATGTCAAATAGAAGAAATGCCACAGAAAAATTGACAAGTTTACCATAAATCACAGATACAGATATCTGAGATAAAAAGAGAGAGTAGAATTCCTGAACCCTAGACATGAATGAATAACTCCACCTTCCCTATTTTACTGTGACACACATACCCACAGAGGAATCTAACAGCCTTTTCCCCACATCTCACAAGAATCAGCATTGGAGAGCTCACACTGTTGCTTTACAGGTAACATTCTTGAGCCCTATAGAGTTTAAACTACTTGCCCAAGACCACATAGCTAAGCTAAGCCCCAGGTATAAAGCAAATTCTCATCTTCTAAAACAAAGTGTTAGGTTCCTCCCTCCCTCCCAATGGAAAGGGAAAAAAAGAGCAAACGTGGAAATGAACAAGTAGCAAGGTGAGAACAAGCCTTAGCACAGCTTTAGGATTAGACAGACTCTACCCTTTACTACCTGTGTGACCCTGAGCTTCTATATCCTCTGTAACAATTCCTCAGAGGTGTTTTATCAGGATTAAGTGAGATGGTGTTTATTTTTTAAAATATAACATAGAATCTGGACATAGTAAGGAGCTCAATAAATGGTAGCAATTACCACTACTACTGACTGAACTGGGCTGGGAGTGGGAGAAGAATTTAAAAGTTCCTTTTTCTTCATTCCTTCATCAGGGAAGCTCAGAGTGCTCACCTTGGGCCATCTGTACCACCTCAATGGGGAGAATTATTGACAAGTTATGAGGGCCTTGCCAGGTCACATTTAGTAGATTCTATGTGTAGAACTTTCTAACCCCCTCCTTTTCTCTTTTTCTTAGGCTGACTTTCTCAGTAAACCATGGATTTTAAATTCCTTAGAGTCTATGAGTAATCCACCAGTCCAAACTTGTGCACATTCCTGCGAGAAAAAAATTCAGAAACTTGCCTCATAACTATTTAATAACAAGATATCACACTAAGATGAGAATTACTAAGCTAAAACACAAAAAGTGTATTGAGAGCTTTTCCCAATACACCCTCTATTCATTGTCTCTATAATTCATTTAATCTGTAACAACGTGGGACATTTCATGCAAAGCAACACAGGATCTCTAGCCTCAGGAGCTATCCTAGAGGAGACAGGATAAATATTGGCAAATGCCAAGGGACAGACATGGAAACACAAAGGCAGTTGGGGCTATATAAAGACAGGCATGTCAGTGTTAAGGAGGGAGAATGTCCGTAAGATACAGGGCTTAGCAGAGTGACCATCAACAGTGAAACAAGATAGCACCTGTTTGGAAAGGCTTTAAGAAAAAGAGTTCTGAAGGGCAGTGAGGTGATGGCCAGACTTCAGAGTTGACTAAACAAACAAAGCAGAGATGGTAGGAGATAACAAAGAGTGACGAGCACAAAAGTGAAGGAATTTGCAAACTTCTGCAGAACACTTTGGAATCCACACAGTCTGAGAGAACCAGAGAGCTGAAGGCAGGTATAAATTATGTTGCATATTCCTCCCTTTCATGTTTATTTGTATTAATCAGGTCAGGAGTCAGCTTTCTACTTACAGTTACCACAAGTGGGAACACAAATAATTTCATAACCCCAGAAGTGAATTATTGGCATCATATAGATCACTGAAAGACAGAGACATCTAAGAGTAATGGCAGAACTGATTTGACTCTTAAAAGGTATAAGAAAAACTACAAATCTACCTACAGTTTAAAAAATGAAATATTTATAAATGCTTTTTGTTAATATGTCTTGCCACATACTACTGCAAGTGTTTCATGACTAGAAAGTTTATATTTCTGCTTTTTGAAAAACGATGTCTAATACAGCAGCCCCGTGCTGTCAGTGGATACGTTTTTATAAATACTTGTTGACTAAGCCCGTCGTGCTCCTTACTCAGGTCATAAGACTCACACACATATCCCTTTGGAGAAACCTTGATTTGATCCTCCACAAAGATCACGTGGGTGACAATTTACACAGTAAAATAATAATGAGTTCATTCAATGGGACGGGCACTATTCTAGTGCTTTACTCATCATTTCCAATCCTTAATGAATAAGGAATCTCACCCCATGATAAAGCAAATGGCATTATAGATGAGAAAACAGGGGGTGTGGGGGAGCAATGTTCCCAAGGTACAAAATTAATAAGTCACTGGAAGGAAACTGTTGTCCAGCTCTATCTAACTCCACACTAAGACCACATGGGGGTCTTACTCAAGTATGAGACAGATTACACAAAGATTCTTAAACCTATACCTTAACTTTAAAACAGCATTATCTTTGAATACCTTTAGTTTTTCAAATAGCAAATGAAATTAAATACCCAGTAAATAAATTCCAACAGTCACCACACAAGATTGGGACCACATTCTTAAGCCAACTAAGAGCTCTTTCCCCAAGAAACATCGATGGAACACAGGCCAGATTTCTTCAGGCTTCCCAAACACCCCCCTCCACATGCCAGGAGCTCAGCTATTGAAGTCTAACACCAGCCAGGTTGAAAATAATTGCAATCTAAGGTCTCTTTTCACTGCCACTGACAAGCAAAATAAATCTTGCTAGGAAGATAATTCTCATGGGAAACAATCCATGATGTCCTATGGACACTTGCCACTCAGAAAGATGGTTCTTGTACAACCACTGCCCTGACCAGCCTCAGACCCGGGCTCTGCCTGCAATGGAAAGTGCCTGTGGGTGGAAAGGAGCCGCCAACTTCAACACCAGCCTGGAATCTTACAGCACACTGGATCCACGTTCCTGGGGAGGGTGCCCTGGCCTGGGTGCAGAAAAAACAGTCTCTACAGAGGCAGTGGGGGAAAGGCCAGGGTGTCCAAACTGTTGTTTCTGGATCAGTTAGCAAGCTGGGGCGCAGGCAAACATGAGGCCATGCAAGGCCTGAAAGAGGCCCTTGTTGAAATGGAGGTACCTCTCTTCTGTCCTGCATGACTTCAAGCATGATGTCCAGTGCTCCTGCACCCCACTCATTGTCCTAGCTGCACCTCAGGAAAATACTAGGTGCACTGGTTAAGAATGGGGATTTTTTTCAATACATGGAGTTACACATATGTTGATATATATGCAATTTGATATGTATGCTATTTTGTTGTATTGATAGCAAGCTTCAAAACTTCATATGTCAAATTTGCTGAAAGTGTTAACATCATAGATATTTTCACACTTAAAAATGACAAATTTTTGCCCCCAAAAAAGTGTATTTGCAGGAAATTTTAATTAATTACTTTATTTTGAAGAAAAAGTTATTCTATATTTCAGGAAACTTATTATGAACATGCTCCATCTCAAGATACTTGTGAATGCTTGTTTAAACACTTTAAAAGTGATGATTTTGATGTATAAGACAAAGAACGTTCAGGTCAACTGAAAAAGTTTGAAGACTAACAATTACAAGCATTATAGGATGAAGATGCATGTCAAACTAAAAAACAACTTGCAGAAAGATGAAACCTTGCTCAGCAAACAATTTCCGATTGTTTACAAGCAATGGGGGATATTTTAAAGGAAGATAGATGGGTGCCACATCAACTGAACAAAAGACAAATGGAAAACCAAAAAGTCATCATAAAATGTTGCTTCAATGGCACAAAAGGAAGTCTTTTTTTGCATCGAATTGTTACTGGCAATGAAAAGTTGATTTATTTTGAGAATCCTAAATGCTCAAAATCATAGATTGATCCAGGTCAACCATCAACATCACCTGCAAGGCCAAATCACTTCGGAAAGAAGACAATGCTCTGCTTTTGATGGGATGGTGTGGTGTATTATGAGCTTCTAAAACCAGGTGAAACCATTAATACTGATTGCTACGGACAACAAATAACCACTTTGAACCACGCTTTGATGGTGAAACGACCAGAATGTGCCAGAAGACACGGCAAAGTAATTTTGCTTCATGATAACGCACCATCATACACTTCAAAACCAGTTAAAGATACATTAAAAGATCTTGCCTGGAAAGTATTAACCCACCTGCTGTATTCACCAGACCTTGCTTCTTCAGGTTACCACTTGTTCCAATAGATGGCACACGCACTTACTGAGCTGCACTTCAAAACGTATGAAGATGTAGAAAATTGGGTCTCTGAATGGTTTGCCTCAAAACAAGAAAAGTTCTATTGGGACAGTATCCACAAATTACCTGAAAGATGGGGAAAATGTGTAACTAGCAATGGATATTACTTTGAATAAAACACTTTTGATGTTTCTCTTGAAATTATCATGTTTTCTTTGTTAAAAAATCCGCATTATTGATGGTACACTGAGTGTTCACTGTGATAACAACACCCTGGAGACATTTTTACCTCAAATGGATACTTCAAGCACTGCCCAAGGAACTAGTAAACACGCAATCAATTAAAAAAATTTTTTTTCCAAAGGACTGTGATTTATTATTTGAGAGAGAAAAGGGAATGGCCAGGAGATACAGTTCAACTAAGACAAAAACCATAGTGATGTTCATCACAATAGAAAGAAAAAAATTTTAAATCTAGAAGGAGAAAATACCTAACTCTTCTTAAATTAGGCCGAGCTGTGAAATTCAAATCAATTATTTTTTCCAATCCAGAAAATGTTTACAGGACTGCAAATTAATTTGGGGCTCCAAAATCGTTCTATAGTCCATCTTTGTACATACCCTTCTTCTTTTTACTAGATGACTGGATTTTTTAAAAAAATATTGATAATATCTTTCTGAATCTCTCCCTCACACCCAGCTTGAAATCTTTCAGAAAAAAAAATAATAATGATAGTAATAATAAAATAGAAACTGAAACATCTTTATCTCTGAATTCTGAATTCCCTTTTAAGCACATTTCTTTCTAAACTACCTTTATGAACACATGCTCAGTAGGGCCTTACTGTCTCCTTGGGTTATGGAACATGCTGATTTTCATTACCCATAAACCTCCTCTTTCCACTCCACTGGCATTATTTTGGTTGAATCCCTAGTTACTTTTGCTTCTCTGAAGGAGCTCATAGCTACTGCATAGCCCCAGGTACACCCTCACTAAGCCACCCTCCACTCTAATATCCTTGTAGCATTCTAAATTTTTAATCTCTTCATGCTCTCCTTAACATTTTTCAGTGATTTCTGGATATCTGATGTGACTTTTGATCGCTTTTTTCCACTCCTTGAAAGTGAATCCCCCATAAATAGTAAATCCTGAGTTAAGAATCCTGGGTATAGAGCTGAAGTCTCCAAAGGGGTGTGTCTGCACCCTCGGGTGCATTATGTACAGAAAAAGCAATATTAGCATTTCTATCTTCATACAGTGTAGAGCAAAAGTAAGTTTAAAGTTGTGAATATGTGAAACACAGAGTTTGCAAAATACATCTTATTCTTGTATTATTATTTATTTTTATGTTATTTTTCCATACAAACAACTGTAAACCTATTTTTGTCCCACCTTGTATATTCTTAATCATTTTAAACATAACAAAGAGTATAATTAGAAAGTAATTTAAATGCACTACTATTGAATGTATGGGATGATACTGGTGCCCTCACCCAGTCTGCCCTTCATCTAACACATCTAAGTTTCTCTAAAAAAGACAGGGAGTTCCACAAGTGAAGGGTGATGGTGGCATCCTCACTCATTTCTTCACTTTCAGTACATTGGCATGAGCTGCATTCTACATGCCAAAGAATGCCACCAATGGTTAATATGACAAAAATTAAGTCTTTTATAAAGTAAATCTTTACAATTATTTTAAGTTAAGTGAAAACTTTACACACATACCAGTTTGCTAATTATTCTGTATCAAAATGAAACAAAGAATTGTCCAACTAAAGGATGATTTCCACATTTTTCACTTAACGAAAGACAATATTCCCAAGTTGTCTGACCTTTCCTGTGTCCACTAGTGTCTGCCAGGATTATGCAGATATTTTCAGAAAAATAAATGTTTGATATGTCTCTCAAGATAAAGACGACATTTTAATGATGAACAAAAAGTAACTATTTTTCTAAATTAATTTGCTATTTTAAAATAGGTATGTAGTAGGCAGCCTCTGAGATTGCTCCCACGTCCCGCCCCATCTCTCTTCCTGGTACCCACAATCTTGTGTAATCCCCTCCACTAAATATGGGATAGACCTAGAACTCTCTTCTAACACATAAAATGTAGCAAAAGTAACTTCTGAGGTTATGTTCTAAAAAAAATGGGATTCCCATCTTATCTGCCCTCTCTCACTCTCTCCTGATGGAGAAGCCCACTGACAAGAAACTACTGTCTCTGGCCATTAGCCATTGAGGGCAACTGGCATGTGAGTGAACTTGGAATCAGATTCTCCCCTAATCCACCTTGAGCTGCCCAGAGGACTGGCTAACACCCATCTGAACATTAAAAAAATATACTAGAAAGAGATTATCTTAACCTATTTTGAACCAATTACTAGCAATGCAAAGATACAACACTTTCCAGTTTACAAGAATGATTAACATTGGGAAAGATGGAAAGTTATTAACTAAATTTCAAGAAAAACTTTAGCATAGTGCTTGAGATTGAAAAAAAATACCATCATGATTTGATTAATCATACCAACCAATTCTTCTTCAGTTGGAACTCTATCTCTTTGTGAAGTGTCTACTTTTCATTAAAACTAGAAATCAAAAGAAACTGAACTTAGAGCCAACCCTTTAAATTATCTATCTTTCCAGTCCTGCACTTGCAATTCTAAAAACACTCCTGAGTGCCCTTAGAAACAGATCCTTCCAGAAGGCCTTTCTTCCAGATGACCCCTACCCTTCCATATCTCCCCACCCTCAATGTGTCCACTGGAGAATTCTTACTCGTATTTCAATGCTCAGCTTGTCAGCCATCTCATGACCTTTTCCCGGTCTCTTCCCCTCAATGCTCTCACAGAACCTTTTCAATTCCTTTATTACAGGACTTACCACTCTATGGTATATTTTAAGAGTTTGTTTGCTTTTCATCTACCTTTGCCAAACTGAGAGCTTTCAACAAAATGTTCTCAATAGCAAAGATGTTTATCTGTTGACTAGATAAATGTATGAATGAACTTATTTTTTCAGGTCATTTTTCTCTATGGCTAAAAGTACAAGTTGAAAAGGGAATTTCCCTTCTTCTCATCCTGCCAGATATCTGTATTCCAAGATTTAATTTAATAACTTTTAAAAAAAATGTTAAAAATGTATTTAACTACCATATTCGGCAATTTTGAGCAGATTTTTCTTATGATATTATGTAAACAGCATTATCCAGAGGTAAGGCCCAGACTGTCTTAAATTAAATCTATCTCTGCCACTTGCACACATTAAATATCCTCTTGCATCTCATTTTTCTCATCTGGAAAATGGGGAAAACAATATTGATGCATATAAGTGTGGCATAGAATAAATGTTGGTTATTATCCTGTTGCCTTGTACAGAGTTCTTAAGCACAGCAGTAAAAGTGTTAAACATAGTCTCGAACTTACTAGTACCTCCAGTACATATACACATGCACCCACAGACGGTAGCATCTTAAGGACAGGTGATCTGTCTACTTTTATTTTCATTGCTGCAACCCTAGTGCCTGGCATATGGTAAGTGCTCAATATTTGTTGGTTTATTTCAAAATTCTCCATCCATTCCTGCCATGTACAGATTTGAATACACATTGTGGTTCAGACCATCCTTTTGAAAGCATACTCAGGGAGGCTATTGTCAAAAGCAGGATGTGGGAAAACAGTTATGTAGCTGATGTTGCAGGAAAACTTGAGAAAGAGACATGGGAGGAAATTAAAGTTCAATAGGGACCAAAAATCTATAGGTAATTTAATGAGAAATGATCCACAAATGCAGGATTTGTACACAAGTACAAAATATTCCAGTGAACTTCGAAAGTAAAGGAGATTTATTTAAAAACAAGTAACAACCTCCGCAAATTCAAATATAGAATAAAACCTTTTAAAAATGAAATCAATTCTATCCTCAGAATTTTTTCAACTGCAAATGACTACAAGGAGGTATACTAGTATAAGAAAGAAATTTTGTGGGCTCATATAAATGACAAATGTGAAGGTTTGTCTTGGGTTTTATAAACTGTCATCAGGTAGGTTCATCAATCTATTTGTCCTTCCATTTCTCTGACTCCTGATCTAACTTTTGATTATCTCTTACTGCAGGCAAGTTTTCAACAGTTGGCAGAGGCGGGTAAAAAAGCACATGGCTACTAAAAATCTAGGCATACATCATCTCAGTTCATTGGCTAGTTGTGGAGTTTCTTTTTCCCTTAGGGACTATACAGGGTGGGAGGGGATATGGGGTAACCCAAACAATATCTATCCACGACATCCAAAAAAGGAAAAACAATTTCGAATTCTACTACTACAACATACAAACCGCTTTCCATCTTCACATCTCCTTGCAGTGTCAGTGAATAATTTTTACATAGTGTTCCAGTACATACTTTTTTATTGATATTTCTCATAAGCATTTTACCTGTTGCTACATAGACTTTATAAGAATTGGTTTTAAGTGTCTACATAACATTTAATTAAGTCATTACTCATTTTGCAATAATTTACTTAAAATTTCCTTATTGATTAATATTTGTGCAATTTCCAGATGTTGCTATAATTTAAAAATATAGTTAATTATTCTCTTTTTACCTACAGCATGTCACTTTTTAAAAAAGGATTTCCTTAAGATAATTCCAAGAAATTGGGTTAATGAGTGAAATGATAAGAACATTTACCTATAGTCCTTAATATACATAAGCAAATGTGTATTCCAAAAAAAAATGTCACCACAGGATCATAGTTATGAAAGGGACAGGGGTTCAGAAGTAAGATGAATAGGATAAAGGGGATCAAATATAGGGTAATGAGAAACTAGACTTTGAATGGTAAGCACACAGAATTTGTATTATGAAGGTATACACCTCAAATTTATACAATATTATTAACCAATTATCTCAATAATAAATTTAGTTTTTTAAATAGCTGGACAAATTTTCAGTGTCTTCAGTAATGTATACATTTCACAGTATCACCATGTCTTCATTGATATCAAGTTTTATGGACAGATAAAATTTTATTAAGTCATGGTCTCTAAACATTCTCACCAATTGGCAATGTCTTCATTACTCCTTTTATGTTTATAGCCTCTCACCTGAGAAAATATATCTAAAGTTACACAACACAGTTTCTAGCACGTAATAGGCACTCATTAAGAACTAGGAAAATCTGCAATTGAATCTATTATGTTCTGATTTATGTTTAGAGGGAGACCAATTTTCAAATATTGACTTTGCTCATACGAAGTATAGATCAAAGATCAGCTAAAATGTATCTGTAGGTCATTTCTACACACACACACACACACACACACACACACACAAAGACTATACACAAGAAGGACTTAACCTGTTTATCTGCCTACTCCCTTGAACTTCTCACTGTTTTGACAAATATATCTGAAGTTGTTCTCTTAGAAATGTAATGTAATTATCATTGGTCCTCGTCTAAGAGTATTGTTTTTTAATGATTAACCAATCCCACCATAGCTCAATGGTGTAGGTGCAAACTCTGGGTGTCTGTCAGAATGACCTGTAGAAGGTTTTTAAAATGGAGATGTCTGCTGGGTCCCATCCCAAAACCTCCAATTTATGATCCCCACAGGTAGAGCCAGATATTGGTCACTTTTTAAATCTCCACAGGTGATTCAGAGCCAGGATTTGGGAACCAAATATACCAACCAGGTATTAGTATTAATGTTAGCTATTTTTAGTCATTTAATTTAAATTGAAAACAAATGGTATTAAAAGTTTGTCTTATACCTTTCCCTGGCCTCGTGCTCCCATGTGGAAAAGGCTCCATGAAGGAATGTTCCCACCTCTCTCTGAGCCCGCTTCATGCAGCCCCTCCTCCCACTCTCTGTGGGGCAGCTTCCTGCACCATTCTGCTTTCCCACTGGAGGACTGGGGTTCTTTTTTTCTTCTTCTTCTTTTTTTAATATATTTTATTGATTTTTTACAGAGAGGAAGGGAGAGAGATAGAAAGTCAGAAACATTGATGAGAGACATCGATCAGCCACCTCCTGCACGCCCCACAGTGGAGATGTGCCCAAAAGCAAGGTACATGCCCCAGACCGGAATCGAACCTGGGACCTTTCAGTCCACAAGCCAACCCTCTATCCACTGAACCAAACCAGTCTCGGCTGGGGTTCTTCTTCTTCCTTTTTTCTATCTTTCTTTTTTTTTAAAGATTTTTTAAATTGATTTTTTAGAGAGAGAGAAAGGGAAATGGAAAGAGAAAGAAACATCAATGTGAGAGTAAAATATCAATCAGCTGCCTCCTGCAAGTCCCCTAATGGGGATCAAGCCAGAAACCTGGGCATGTGCTCTGACCAGAGATCAAACCAGCAACTCTATGGTGTATGGGACGACACCCAACCAAGTCACACCACCCAGGGTGAGCACTGTACCAGACTGTGACTGCCAGTGGCTGCAACTGGGAACCACCACCACTTGCTGGCTGAAGAATTAGCAGGTGCCTTGGACTAAAAGATTCATGCCACATTCTCCAGAATCCACAGGGCACCTGGGTCCCTCTTTCAGTCTCCTAGTTCCCAGCTCAGCCAGGAAAAGGGTGCTATTTCTTGGGCTCCCTCAAACCCCACAAGCAGTTATCTAATATGCACCTCATCTTCCTTCCTAGAACCAATGCTTATGGAGGGCAAGTTCTCACATCTCCCTCCATGGTTTGTAAGCACAGAGCCTGGCACATAACAGGCATCAAGTAGGTATATGATGAGCAGAATATGAGGAGAGAACTGACATCCACTCCACACCTACTCCGTGCCAGACACCAGGTGAAGCCTTTAGTTACATTATCTCACGAAGTATACCCACACCACACTCTGTGAGGTAGGATTTAACATTCCCAATTTGCATGCCTGAATAGAAATTATCACCAAATGAAGTTCATTCTGTCAGAGACTGTTTATAGGCAGGCACATTTAAAAGTGAGAATTTTTTTTCCCTTTTCTATCTGCTGCCTAGATATTTTACTCTAAGCACACAGCTGAAAGTCTATAGATCCCTATATGACTGACATATAGTTTTCTAGAGATGTGTCCTTTCCCATAGACATTATCAAACAGATGTGGTCTAACCCAGACAAGTGCACTTTCTCTTTCTACACTGTTCATTATCATGAGGTCTTGGTATATTAAATAGTATTATGGCATTTGGGCTGGGCACTTAAGATTTCCCTCAGGGCCAAGGCTGAGTAATTTTCAGGTAATGAGCTTTAATGTCCAAGGAAGGAGACATCCTGAATCACCTTCTGAACCTGTGCCATAGATCTGCTGTAATACTCAATGTCAGTAGTTCCAGAACCTTCCATAATTGATCTTGTGACTTGAAACTGAATCACTTTCAGGGCTTCTTCCAAAGTGGTTTTTGCCCTCCTGACTGTACTCTATTACAGCTATATGCATCCAGACAGACAAAGACGAAGAAAATGAGAACCTCCTGGTGCTTCTGCCTTCATGGAGACTTTCAAGTTACCCTGAGCCTGTTCACCCTCAGAGGCAAAGTGTACCACAGGCAAACTTTCTCATCTGTAGAAATGTTGAGGGTGAGTTGTAGAGAAAAGGGAAACCCTTCTACAGACTCAGGGATTCAGGTCTTTAGCTCTCCAAGGCCCCTGAAGAAGTAACCTGAGTTACATAAACACTGTGCACATCATCAGAGAGAGAATCTGTATCCATATGTAATATCAGTGTGAAAAGTCTAGCAAATTCCTTGGGTCAGATCCCACCGATTCAGAATTTGTGATCACCTTGAATGCTGGCACTCTCTCCTTTTTACAGATGAGCAAACAGGGGCTTAGAGAGGTTGAGTTGCCAGAAACCACACAGCTATCAAGTAGCAGAACTGTGGTTCTACTTTCTCTCTACAAACAGAAATATACATGATTTTCCTACTTTAAAAAAATCATTAGGCACTCGGGCTGTGTGGCTCAGTGGTTGAGCGTTGACCTATTGGACCAAGAGGTTGTGGTTCAATTCCTGAGTTTGGTTTTAATCCCCAAGAGAAATGTGCAGGAGGCAGGTGAACAATGATTCTCTCTCATCACTGATGTTTCTCTCTCTTTCCTTCTCCTTTCCTCTCTGAAATCAATAAAAATATCTTTTTAAAAAGTCATTAGGCATGAAGAAGAAGTAGGAAGTAAGAATTAAAAGTCCACTCTTCAGCCCTGGCCTGCTTTGCTCAATGATTAGAGCATCAGTCCGTGCACCAAAGTGTCTTGGGTTCAATTCCTTGTCAAGGGGGGCATATACCTAGGTTGTGGTTTGATCCCTGGCTCTGGTCAGGACACATAGGGGAGGCAACCAATCGATGTGTCTCACTCAAATGGATGTTTCTCTTTCTCTCTCTCACCCTCCCTTTCACTCTCTCTAAAAAAATAATAAATAAATCACTGGAAAAAATGCCTCAGGTGAGGATTAACAACAACAAAAAAGTAAACTCTTCAATTTACCAGCTGGATACTCTTGGAAATGTTAGGTGACATGGAAAAGTTGTTTCTTCTACACAGTGAATCTACTAATAAAGTTATCTATCATAAGATTTAAATGAAATAACAGATAAACTAGCTGGTTTTTAGGTGCTCAGTAAACGTTATTTCCCTTACTTAAAATAGCTATGAGTTAAGCATCATTTTCATACATTCATTAATGTTCTGTTGGTCTGTTATTGTGTTTATGTTTTTGCTTTCTGTTGGCCTGTTATTGTGTTTATGTTTTTGCTTTTAATTGTTTATTTTCTGCTTTCTCCCTTCACGAGGTAAACTCGAAGAGAACAAGTCTATTTCCATCCTGTTCACCTCTTTGTCTCCAGTTCCCAGTACAGTGCCCAAATGATAGAGACAATTAGAAAAACTGGCAAATAATATGAAAGAAATAAAAATTTCTTAAGGAAAAACTGCTTTACCTCCTCATTTTTTTAAGACAAGGTAATACTTTACTAGTTCTTTTATTTACAAATGTTTTTATTGATTTTTAGAGAGAAAGGGAGATGGATAGAGAGAAAGAAACATCCATGAGAGAGAAACATCATCGATCAATTACCTCCTGCATGCTCTACTGAGGATCGAGCCCATCCTGACCAGGGATTGAACCAGTGACCTCTTAGTTCATGGTTAATGCTCAACCACTGAACTACACTGGCCAGGCTTTACTAGTTCTTTTGTCTTAAATCTGACCTATAAAGAATATGGTTACATGTGTATTTTAATTTATGTATATATGTATCTAATACAATGTATACTAATTTAGTTAAAATATGTACTTATACTAATAAAAGAGAAGCATGCAAATTAACCATCACTCTGCTATGCCCACTAGCCAATCAGGAGGGCATATGCAAATTAGAAGAAGAAAGATGGCAGCCGCCCAGCTGCTCCAGGCATGGAGTGGCCTGGTGGGGCAGGATGCCTGCTATGTGAGGGAGGGCAAAGGTGGGGGCCCAGGAGGCGAAGGGATCTACAGGACTGGCACTCTGGCCGCAGTGAAGATGAAGACTGCAAACTCCGGAGTCTGTAGCAAAGATGGCAGGCCCTGGCCAGAGTCTGCAGTGAAGATGAAGGTGGCAGACTCTGGCCAGAGCCTAAAGCAAAATGAAAAAGACAGACACCTGCCGAGACCAGTTTGGCTCAGTGGATAGAGTGTCGGCTTGTGGACTGAAAGGTCCCAGGTTCGATTCCGGTTGGGAGCACGTACCTTGGTTGCAGGCACATCTCCACTGTGGGGCGTGCAGGAGGCGGCTGATCGATGTCTCTCTCTCATCGATGTTTCTGACTTTCTTTCTCTCTCCCTTCCTCTCTGTAAAAAATCAATAAAACATATTTTTTAAAAAAAGAAGACAGACTCTGGCCGGAGTCTGCAGCAAAGGCAGCAAACTCCAGCCAGAATGAAGGCGTGGGTCCCAGGTACCAGAGGAAAACCAGTGCTTGAAGCCAGGGGAAGGAAGATCTATTGCATGAATCTCTTTGTGCCATGGGCCTTTAGTATACTAAAAAGTGTTAATAAGTTACATATTACAATACTATATAATATGTAATAGAATGTATACTAAGGATATATATAATATGTGCATATTTATAATAATTCTATAATAATAAAAGTGTAATATACTAATTAGATAGAATAATCAAACAACCTTTCAAATGTCCTTCTGGAAGAAACTGCTGTGGTGTGGGCCGAAGCAGAGGTGGTTAGGAGCAATCAGGCAGGCAGGCAGAGTTGTTAGGGGTGATCAGGCAAGCAGTCAGGTGAGCAGTTTGGAGCCAGGAGTTCCTGATTCCTGTGAAATTGGGCCTAAACTGGCAGTTGGACATCCCCCGAAAGGTCCCAGACTGTGAGAGGGTGCAAGCTGGGCTGAGGGACCCTTGACTCTGTGCACAATTTTCATGCACCAGGCCTCTAGCATAGACATAATATATATAATCTAGTATATGTATAAGAAACTATATTTAGATATTAAAATAAAGGATAAATAATAAACATTCAAGGCCTATTCTAATATCCTAGAGTTTTTCCAAAAATAGTTATGGTCACACCAAACTGACTTAAATATCTTCTCTTAGATCCACAGATATTAGTTGTGTAATAATATCTCAAAAGAAACAAATAGCATAAGGCCCAGACTGGGTTCATTTTGTTAAACAATGGTTTGGTATTTCCCCATTATGAGTGTTGCAGTCTAAGTGGAAAGAAATTCAATTAGAAGTACCTATGCTTAATTTAATGCTCTGTTGCTATCATGTTGAAATTCTTAACAGTTTTGAATAAATGATCTGCATTTTTGTTTTGTACTGGATTCTACAAATTATGTAGCCAGTCCTACTCAGAATAGATGTTTCCTCGCCTGAACAGTTTCCTCAGTAAAGTCAAGGCTTCTCTAGGTGTTCTCATAAAGGCCCTATGGTTACGGCCCTTGACACCCTGTATACAATGTATTTATATATCGTCTTCCCTGCTAGTCCTATGGGTTCTTTGAAAGTAGGAACAATGACTACTTTATCATTGTATTTTTGCATCTACTATCCAACAAATATTTTATGACTATCAAACATGGGAGTCGTTTCATAAAATTTCCAACTATGTAACATTTTTTTTCTCCCGCAGAAAAAAACAATCATTCCATCTAGTTATAGTCCTGTGGCCTTTGCCAAATACTGCCAAGAAAACTAACAGCAGCAGAGTGCCATCTTAAGTGGATTCAGACTTCTATGACTTTGCCCAGAGGAACATGAGACTCCAGCTGAAACCTCACATCAGCAGGATTTATGGCCCAGACTCACTTTCCCCCTCCCATACAATATAGAAAATCATATGCAGTAGTTCATTGATGTTTAATACCTGAAGTCTCTGGCTACTGCCAAAAGCACAGGAATGGAGACAAATGCAAATTACCACACTACAGGAAAAGAAAAGAATGAGAAATTTACAGAGTACATTTTTATGATCTTGTACGGGAATTAAGGAGCTATTTTCAACTAATAAAGTCATTCTGCTGCACAACAATAACTAAATACAGATAAACTTCAACAAGCCATAAAAGGACCTACATCGTTCTATGTGCTCTTATCTTTGAATAAAAATAGACTGGAGCATGTGTCGCTTATGCTGAAAAAAATTCTGGGCAGCTAACCAAAAACAAATTGGGAAAAATTACTGTAACATCAGCATTGCTTAGATGTGCATATGCATGACTGTTAAAACACACAGGCATGGGGTCCAAACATTCCTGAGTTCAAATCTCTACTCTGCCATTCACTAGCTGTGAGAACTTGCATCATTTACTTAACCCACTCTAGCCAGTTTCCTCCTCGCAGGCTTGTTAAGGAGAATAATGAGAAACTGTGTAGAGCACTTAGCACTGAGTATGAAAAGCACAGCAAGTCCCAGGAATAGCCTTCACAGCCTTCCAAGGGTTCTAAAGCCCTAATCCCAAATAGCCTAACACTCCCTCTCTACTTCTACCCATTCATATTCTATTCCCCTCATCCCCACCTCAAAATCAATCTTTAGGTATAGAATGGGCTAATTCTCAATCCACAATAATCAGTAAAATATTAAAAAAGCAATACCCTAGCCGTGGCAAGTTGGTTGGACATTGTTCCATATACCAAAAGGTTGCGGGTTTGATTCCTGGTCAGGCACATACTTAGGTGGTGGGCTCGATTTCTGGTAGGGGCACATACTGGAAGCAACCAATGGATGTTTTTCTCACATCAATATTTTCTCTCTCTCTTTCTCTCTCTCCATCCTCTCTCTATAAAAGCAATAAAAACATATCCTAAGGTAAGGATTTAAAAAAATAACCTCATTCCTTGCATTTCTGTGGAACAATACCTTCATGAACAGAGACATTATGTACTTTGAAAAAATATGAATAAACATACATGAGGGATGCCCTCTCTGATATCAGTAAGTAATTCAAACAGGCCAAATGTATTAAAAGAATCCTTGATTGTTTTACTGAAAAAATTAAAAAAGTAATGTAAATTCAGTAAAAAAATATTTCACTGAGAAATACAAATTCTGATAAGAGGCACCTTATTTACAACATACACCTCCTAGACCTAGACTAAACCCAAAGGAACTGTTCTGTGACATTCTCCAGTTGCCTTCAATGTTCTTCATAAATAATATTTGACTTTGCAGAGTTATATAAAAAAATAATAAGTATTTAACAACCAGAATTTGCTGTTAAATGAAGTTTTATATTATCAACCTACATCAATTGAGTACCTACTCTGTATAAACTAAAATATTATGTTTCAGGGATACAAAACTCTGAGATCACAAAGGCCTCGCTAAGTACTATTTTACTAAACTCTATTGAGTCCAAAGCCTGCAGAGTAAAGTGGTCCTTCAGAATGGAGGAGAAAGAGAATTAAATTTAAAATTGAAAGTGTCACCCTAGCTGGTTTGGCTCAGTGGATAGAGTGTCAACCTGTGGACTGAAATGTCTCAGGTTCGATTCTGGTCAAGGGTACATGCCAGGGTTGTGGGCTCGATCCCCATTAGTTGGCGGGCAGGAGGCAGCCGATCTATGATTCTCTCTTATCATTGATGTTTCTATCTCTCTCTCCTTCTCCCTTCCTCTCTGGAATCAATTAAAAAATTTTTTGATTAATTAAGAAAAATAAAATTGAAAGTGACAGAGAGGCCTCAAACAAACCTTTAACCTCTTTCTCGCCTCTTATCGTTCTCAGACACTAAGAACATTACATCCCTTATTTATTTTAGTAGGTTTGGGTGCTTGAATGAAACCTTATATAGGAAAGGGTTCTGCAAAATTGTATGTAAATAGGAAATAGTTTTCTTTGAAGTGCCTGAATGAACCAAACTCCATGTTCAAGTGCTACAGTAGGGCCTTAACCTAAGATTCACTGATGGAGTATCATCATGTCTAACATGATTTGCAAAAATATAAGTGTATCTGCACATGGACATTTTTCTGAGGGGAGGAGCCATAGTTTTCAAAAAATGTTGATATCTTGATTTGTAAATTGAATAGCTACTTCTAATGAGCATGCTTATAAATTCAGATTTCCATTTTAGGACTTTTTCATAGAGGTATCTTATACATTTGAAAAATGTTAAGGTTAGAAGGAAAACTTGACTCTAAACTGATTGGTTGCAATGCTTCTTTGCAAACAGAAATGGAATTAAATGGCTTCTTAAAATCCTCTCTCATCTTAAGGACTTAGTTACCTTTTTTGTACAATGTGAAATGTTCCCTGTGAATCACTGTAGAAAATATCCTTGGTCCTGAAATAATACAAACTTTTACTTACTGTGTTCACCATAATGCTGTTAATACTTAAAGATATTTGAAGAAAAAAACCCTAAATATTTGCTAATAGTATATCCTAGGATGGCATAACATACACATATTTTTTAATATGCTTTCAAAGGATTTGAACATGATAAATGTTTGGGTTTTTGTTGTTGGTGGTGGTTTATTACCCTAATATTTTGTTCTGAATGTCAACGTTTAGTATAATCTTGAATCAGTTTGATTTGTATATTGAGTAGTATAAAAAACTATGACCAGCCCTATGACTCAGTTGGTTGGGCATAGTCAGTTTGATTCCCAGTTAGGGCACACGTCCCCGTTGTGAGCTCCATTCCCAGTAGGAGGCAAGCAAGAGGTGGCAATTAACGTTTCACTCTCATTTGGATGTTTCTCACCTTCACCCTCTCCCTACTCTCTCTTTCTAAAATTAAAATTAAAAAAGAGCTATGACCAAATATGACATTCTAATATGAACATGGTAAATGTTCATAATAGTAAAGTAAGCTTAATACAAGGGGAAGAAAATTTTATATAAGTTATAATTATGTTGTAAAATTACATGTAATATGTGTGTGTGTATGTGTGTGAAAATCACATATCGTCCTATATAATAAAGATGTAATATGCAAATTGACCTTCACACCCTCACAAGATGGCTGCCTACAACCAGGCTGGCAGGGGGTTTAGTGAGAGACAACCAAACAACTGAACAAACAGACTGCTTGGGGCAACCATGCCAGCAGGGGGGTTAGTGAGGGATGACCAAATGACTGAACAGCAGGCTGCATGGGGCAACCATGCTAGCGGGGGAAGGGGGCACTTAGGGGTGACCAGGCCAGCAGGGGAAGCAGTGGTATCCAGGCCAGCAGGGGTGGGGGCAGTTGGGGATGATTAGACTGGCAAGGGGAACAGTGAGGGGCAACTAGGCTGGCAAGGGGAGCAATTGGGGGCAACCAGGCCATCAGGGGGGACAGTTAGGGGTGACCAGATTGGGGGGGGGCGCTGTTAGGAGCGACCAGGCCAGCAGGGAGGGGGCAACCTGGCCAGCAGTAGGGAAGCAGTTAGGAGTGACCAGACCAGCAGGGGAGGCAGTAAGGGGCGATCAGGCCAGCACGGGGGAGGGCAATTAGGGTCAACCATGCAGGCAGGCAGGTGAGCAGTTAGGAGACAGCAATCCAGGATTGTGAGAGGGATGTCTGACTCCCCAGGATCGGGCCTAAACTGTCAGTCAGACATCCCCCAAGGGGATGGTAAGGGTGCAGGCTGGGCTGAGGGGACCCCCCCTCCATGTACAAATTTCATAAACTGAGCCTCTAGTTTTATTGTAACTAGCCTGAAAGGATATATACCAAAACATTAATAGTAATTATCTCTAAATGGTGGGATTATTAATTTTTTTTATCTTTATTTACTTTTTGTTGTTGGTTTTCTCTTTCTGTTGCTGTTGTCTTTTTTATAACAAAAATATTTTTCTTTTTAATTATAAAAATAACTACAAAATAGATAGTAAAGAAAGGTATCAATTAAAAAGCAAAAAATAAGTTAGAGTCCCTCCACTAGATGATTCCACTGTTCACATCTTGATATAATCCATCTGAAAATATTTCTACATATCCCCCTACACATACACTCTTGCACAAATACACACACACACACACACACTCATACACTCATACACCAAAAAGATAATTATACACATATGTTTTTGTAGTCTGTATTTTTAAACTAATAGACTTCATTTCTTAAAGCAGGGTTAGGTTTACAGAAACAGAGAACAGAAAGTACAGAGTTCACATACACTAATTTCCCCCGTCACCTATTCCTCCTATAGTTAAGATCTTGCACTGGTGTGGTACATTTGTTACAGTTGATGAACTAATACTGATACACTATTATTAACTAAAGTTCACATTAGGATTCACTCTTCTGTGGATTTTACTAAACACATAACGTCCTGTACCCACTTTTAAAGCACCATACCGAACAGTTTCACTGACCTAAAAGACCCCTGTGCTCCACTCTCATTTCCCCCAACACCAGAAACCATGGTTTTGCCTTTTCTAGAATGTAGTTGGAATCATACAGCATGTAACCTTTCAGAATATCTCCCACTTAACAATACGTCTTTTCTGTCTTTATCTGATGCAATAGCTCATTTCTTTTTATTTCTACATAATATTCCATGGTCTGGGTGTATCATTTTACTTAACCATTCACCTACTGAAGGACTGGTTACATCCAATTTGGGGCAATTATGAATAAAGGTGCTATAAATAATAATGTACAGGTTTCTGTGCGGACATAAGTTTTTAACTACTTTGGGTACATACCTAGAAGTGCATCGCCTTGATCATATGATGAGACTATATTTGGCTTTGTAAGAAATCATCACACTGTCTTCCAAAATCACTCTTTTTAATTATTTTTGTAGATATCTTTCCATGTAAATAAATTATAATTGCATAGCATTCCATTCTCTGTGTACAGTGTGGTTTATCAAAATAATTTCCACAGACCAAAGGTTGCCAGAGGGGAAGGGGTGGGAAACTGGTCGAAAAAGATGACAGGATTAAGAAGTACAAATTGGTAGTCACAAAGTAGTCTTATGGATGTAAAGTACACCATAGGGAATAGAGTCAATAATATTACAATTACTATGTACAGTACCAGGTGGATAACTGGAAATATCGGGGGAACCATTTTATAAAGTATACAATTGTCTAACCACTATGCTGCACACCAGAAACTAAATGCAAAATAATAATTGAAAAATTTTTAAAGGATCATTTCCAATTTTTACTATTGCAAACAATACTGAGATAAGCATTCTCATACATAATGTTTAATCACTAGTCCCAATTATATCTGGGAAAAAAATCTGAAAAAAAAATTTAAAGTCATGAACATGTTTAGTTTTGATGAAAGGCTTTGCAAATTTACACTCATTTCAGTAAGTAAATGAGAATGCCATATTCCCCCTTTGCCTGTCATAATTATTAGTCCTCCTCAACCACATCAATCCAATAGGTAAGAAATGACATCTCAACATTGTTTCAGCTTTTCTTTGATTACTCAAGAAGTTAAGTATCTTCTCATTTTTGTTGGCTATTTGTATTTCTCTCTTTGTGAACTGTATTCTTACTCTTTCTACTTTTGCTATTGGAGCATGTAAAAGAATTTTTTTTTATTTTGCTTTCTAAAATTCTTTATATAAGTTTATTTCTGACTTCTAACAGGCAGTTTATTACATAGTACACTATGTACTATCAATTTAATGGCTCTTATAGATAAGGGGGAAAAGACATTACCACATTAAATGTATACACTAACTTCAGAAACAGTAAAAATTAGAATAAGGATATACAGTGTTTCTGTGATATGTGCTATTTTGCTTTGTGTGGGGTTTTTTTTCTTATTAACTCTTGTAACAGGTAATTTTTTTGTTAGTTCTTGCAATACAAAATTTTTATAGTCAAATTTGTCTACCAATTCAATTGTGTTTTCTATCTTTGTTAATCATATTTTAATAAGCTTGCTTTGGACAAAGAGTATTAATATAAAATATTTACTTAAATATTCACCTAGAAGTTTAATGGGTTTTTTAATATTAAAATACTTTATCCATTTGTAATTTTTGTCTATATAAGATAGAATCCCAACATTTTTGGCCCAAAATGGCTAGTAAGTTATTCCAGCACTATTTATAAACAGTCTATCTTTTGAGATGCTAAATCACATGCTAAATCTCCATATATATTTGGGCCAATCTCTGAATTCAGTATTTTGTTCCATTTTACTATGGTCCTTTGGAGCTAAGACCACACTGTTCTGGTTACTACATCTTTAAATATCCCAGATAACCTCATGACTCATCTCCTGCAGGTCTTGACTCAAACACCACTTGTCCTGTGAGGTTTTTCCTGAATACCCTATTTACAACTTCAACTTCTGTTTATTTCCCACTCCTACCCTGCATCCCCCACCACTATCTTTTCATTCTTTATTTTTCTCCTTAAGACATGTCACCATCTGTCATTCTACATATTTTATTTATTTGCATATTGTTTGTATCTCATGAGAACAGAGATTTTGGCCTTTTTTATTCACTTTTGTATCTTGTGACTAGACCACTGCCATGCACAAGATAGAGACTCAAAAATATTTGTTGAAGGAATTACTATCTGGTAGAGAAAATCATCCTATATATATAACCACTATCTTTTTTCAACAATTCACTAGTTCTTTTTACAGAACCAGCTTTCCATGATATATATAATTAATCTAACCAATTAAAGAAAAGATTTTAATAGAGACACTGATGAATAAAGAGATTATTTTTTTAAATTAATAATTTTATAGTATTGAATACTTCCAAGTAAGAACTACTTATTTTTTTCAAGTCTCCTTTTATATCCCTCAGTGCAGTTGAAGTATTTTCTCTATAAAGGCTCTGCATACTGCATATTTATGGTTTTTTGGTATATAAGAAAGCTTATGTGTTTTTACTTGAATTTATCTTCTTACTAAATTCTTTTCTTTCTAAAAGTGTTACAACCGATTTTCTAGTTTTATCAGAAAATCACATTACCTGCAAATGTTGATAATTTTGTCATCTCCTTTCCAAAGATATATATCTCTAGTTTACTTTTTCCTTTTATCTATTATCACAGTGAAATTTTCCAACAGAGCCCATGTATTTATCTCCTCTTGAAGTCTTGAAATTAATTCCATTCTTATAGTCAAGGAGAAAAGTCATAAAATATTTTTAATACTCAGGCATATATAACATACCAGAAATTTAATTTAGGCAAATCAAAATATCTGACATGATTCAATTGACATAAGTTGTATGCAATTGATGCAAAAGTCACTTTGAGAAAATATTAATTTCTTCTGTTTGCTGGAAGATTGTTGATGTAAAATTTATAAAACAAAAAGAAGATTGAAATTGGTTTATATTAGGAGGTTAAGTAATTCCTTGAATCAGTGGCTGGATCTAATTTTTTAAAATAAAACATAAAACCATGTTCTTCCATTGAAAGTTAAAAACATTAAATCTACATATTTATTTTATATTACTTTCTATTTACCAATTTCTTGTACAAACACTGAAATTGCTAAATATTTAATTTGCATATTCAATCACATTGAATCAAGACTGTGTGAGTAAAGTTTTATACTACATCTGTAAACTAGGATTTTCTTGGCAGTTACCTTTCTCCTAATAAAATAAAAGCAAGATTAAGAGCAGTGAAGTAGTGACATTTTCACAGAAGAAAAAGAGGCTGGGCAGCCCCAAGTGTCTTGCCTATCATGTTCACATAGGAGGTTACAGAGCCCAGACTCAAACTTGGGTTTTGCTGCACATAAAATATTATTTCCATAGTGCTCTGTCTTTTATTTGTGTTTATTTACTAAATTAGGAACAATACAATGTGCTTCCTCACCTACTAAAAATTTTTCTCAGTTGTTATCTTTGCATATTATTTTAGCAGAAAATTATTTCTTATAAAATTCATGTGGCTTTTGATTTTATGGCACCCTTTTCCTAGAGGTTCAAATAATTAATGTATGTTTGAAAAGAGTAAATCCTTGCAACAGTCCTGTGTGTAGGGAAGCAGCAATGATGAGCCTCCTACAATATAAATCAACACTGTAATCATTAAAAAACAGATGCACTCATTCATTACGCTACAAGCTGAATAGGAAGTAATATCTGAGTGGAACTGATAACAGCCAAGCCTGAAGAGGAAGCACGACAGTCCATTACAAGCTATTGAAAACTTCCGTAGAAAAAAACATGACATCAGGCAGGAAATTCCTGACCAGTAGTGTAATCTCTCACATAAATGTGTTGGCAGATACATGGATTTTTATGATTTTGCTTATACCCACTGCTTACTAACCCTTTAGATATGTCACCCTCTAAATATATTATAACTTCATTTTGACTATTTAATGGCGTGATTCAATAAATTCTAAGTTCATCTTATTCCCCTCAAAATATTCTTGACTCTTTGCCCAAAAGTGGGGGGAAGAAGTTAGTAACTAAAATACTAAAGAAATTTGGTATAAGTTAATCCCAGGAAGAGTATTATAGTGAAGATTCAATATAGTAATACCCTAATTTACTATTATTGTATATAAGGAATTAGGCAGTGGAGATTTTAAAGTATTCACTAAGGTTATAGTTGTAGAACTATAAACATGGCACTGAGAGTAAAGAGCTAAAAAATAAATGAAGTAAATATGTATGACCTCCATGCATATGTTAAATACTCACATTATTTTACACTATCTCATTTCATTCTTATGACAATACCACAAATAACCATTATGCTCATATCACAGATCAGAAAATTAAGTTTGTAAAAGATGAAGTTATATAAATCTCATTCTCCCATTTCCTAGGCAGATCTAGATTTAATCATTCCTGTATCTATTATTTTCTGCCTCTGAAACCTTAGGCAAGTCACTGAACCTCTGGGAGCCTCACTTCCTCATTAGTAAATGAGTGAGGATGCCTCACAGGTTATGGCAAATACACTTTAAAAAACTGCTAAACAAAACACACTGGCAATTACTACAATTAACACAAACAAACAAATAGTTACAGTAATAAGAAAAAGTGATGGGAATTGATTTCCAAACTGTTTCTTCGGACACTTTATTTTCAAATGCTTGATTACGCAATACTGAGCTGTGTTTTCCAGGCAAGGTCTTTAGGGTTGAGGGTCAATGAATCATTTCCTTTATATTATAATGAAAGATAAGGGTCGGAGTTCAGGTTCCCACACAGCCTTATCTAAACAATTCATATGTTGCAGATAAGCAAACAATTAGTATTGTTAATAATTTCACTTATAGAAGTCTAAGATTCCCTTTCTGCAGATATTTCCAGCACAAAGACAGGGACTGTTGGTCATTGACCTACTGACACTAAGTGTACAATGACAAGTTCTATGCCAGGAAAGTGTCAGGCAAGAGGAGTAAATCCAGTATGTCCAATTTTTCTTATCGCCTAAACTCAGTTATCAAATAAAATCTGCTGTGGCTATACAACAGAAAAATATATAATAAAAACAATACTTTTTTAGAATATTTGTAACATGGATTTATTATAAGACTAATAAATGAAAGCAATGAGTTTTAAGGAACACAAAAAAAAAACTGAAAGTGAAGGTTATGATAGTTATATAACTCCTAACCTCAGAATCCAAATTATTTCATTTTTGTTTTGTTTCACTAAACTGAGACAAATCTGATTCTTTTTGTTGGTTGGTGGTTTTTTTTTCTGAGGTTTGGATGTTTTGTTTGTGTACATATTTAACAGCTTATATTTGCTTTCAGTTAAACTGCTAGCCAGAGTGGCTTTGTTCAAAAATGTGGATATAAATAAGTTAACCTAAGCCATACAACTTAATATCACCATCATTTTATATTCTGGAGGTACATGCAAGTAAAATGATTGCTTAGCTGTGGAACTCACGAGAACCAACTGAAAAACTATTACAAACATGAAAGAACCCAGTATAGTAAAATAATAATAATAATAATAATAATAATAATAATATAGAAAAATCAGTAATCTTCCTATATACAAACACAACCAGAAAATATAATAGGTGGACTCATTCTACCAAACACACACATACACCAAAAAAAATTTTTTTTTTCAAGATAAATTAAAGTTCCTTTTTTAAGACTGAAAAAAAGTGGAAAGGCATATTATATTTCTAGTTTAAAAGACTCAGTATCTTAATACTCAATGTCACTAATCACCAGAGAAATGCAAATTAAAACCACAATAAGATATCACATCGAACCTGTCAGAATAGCTATCATCAATAAATCAACAAACAAGTGCTGGCAAGGGTGTGAAGAAATGTGAAACCTTGTGTACTATTGATGGGAATGCAGATTGGTGCAACCACTACGGAAAATAACGTGGAGAGTCCTCAAAAAATTAAAAATGGAACTGCCTTACGACCCAGCGATTCCACTTTTGGGTATATATCTGAAGAAACCCAAAACACTAATTTGAGAGAATATACACACCCCTATGTTCACTGCAGCATTACTTACAATAGCCAAGATATGAAAGTAGCCAAGCGTGCATGAATAGACAGATAAGTTAAAAAGTTGTGATGCATATATACATGCAATATTTACTCAGCCATAAAAAAGAATGAAATTTTACTATTTGTGATAGCATAGATGGATCTGGAAGGTATTATGCTAAGTGAAACAAATCAAATAGAACAAAACAAGTAACATAAGATTTCACTTATATGTGGAATCTAAAGAACAAATTAAATAAATAAACAAAATAGAAACAGACTCATAGATACAGAGAACAGACTGATGGTTGCCAGAGCAAAGAAGGGTTGGAAGGCTGGACTGAAAAGAAGAAGGGATTAAGAAGTACAAATTGGTAACTACAAAATAGTCACAGGGATGTAAAGTACTACAGGAAATGTAGTCAATAATACTGTAATAACTATGTATAGTGGAAGGTAGGTACTTGAAACATTGGGAAAAAACAATTTGTAAAGTATATGATTGTCTAACCACTATGCTGTACACTTGAAACTAAATATAATATAATACTAAATGTAAACTTCAATTGAAAAATAAAATTAGAAAGACAAACTCAGCATCTTATGATGTTACTTCTTTCAAAAATAATTTATAAATACTGGACATCCCAGTCCCAAAGTTATTAGTAGACTTTTTTTTCAAACTAGACTATTTGATTTTAAAGCTTATGTATAAAAATAAATAAGCAGCAAGAGCCAGAAAAAATCATTTTGTGAAAAGTAAAAAGAATAATGAGGAAGGACTGACCATACCAATTATTAAAACTGGAGGGAGAGAAGGAAGGAAAAAGGGAGGGAGGAAATGTAAATCTATATAACTGCTTATGTCTGCAATGAACATCTCAGAAGAAACTGGCTATATTGGTTAGCTCTGTGGAACAGAATTCATTGCCTTTTGTCTTATTTTTAAATTTTATATCATATCCATGTATAATCCATTCAAAAATTGAAAACTAAAATAATTTTACTATATAGATGTTAATTAGAAAAAGATTATAATTGTCTATTCTATAAAATTAAAAGAAGCTTAGCAATTGCATTAAAATGCTACCTGGAATCCATTTATGTATATTAGGTTTATAATCTTAATTATTAGTTTATTATGAATTATTAGTTAATACATCTATAATAGAAAATATCTTATAAAGTTATATATTTTGAAAACTTTATCCTAGAATCTAGACAGTCCAGGCTTCCAAAACCATTTAACATTAAACTATAACATTCAATATACTCATTTAATAAATTTTTTAAAAGGGAGAGAGAGAGGAAGGAAGAAGGAAGGAAGAAAGGGGGGAAGAAAGAGGGGAACAAAGGAAGGAGAGGAGAACTACCACCTAGGAAATATATTAAAATACAATTTTTAATCCAAATGTATTATTACTTTTCTCCTCCCTTCCACTTCACTGCTATATAAATGGCTTGTTATAAGTTTATTGGCATAAATGAGCAATAATCTAATAAATAATTATTAGTCTTAAATTTTAGCAAATGTTCAATGATACCAGGAGTATTAAATATACTAAAACCCTTAATACTATCCCTGGTACACTGAGTTACTCAAGAAATATTTGTTGAATAAACACTTACTAGGAGAAATATTTGGTAAGCTGTCTTCTGGGATCTTAATGCCATTAAATGGATTTTAAAACTATGCTAATTGGAATTTTTAAAGGATAACTGATATTCTTAACTCAATTTGGAAACATTAAAACCATAGGAATTATGAGCAAAATGGTTTCAATACAAAAGTAACCAGAAAACAAAACAAAGCCCATATTAGCAAATTTTTCTAATTGTTTTCTTATGGTCTCTTGTTGATACAAAAATCCCCAAAATGTATTATTACAAAAAAAACATATCATTCCTTACAGCATTATGATAGTAGCAAATGTTAAAAACAACTATATCCATTAATAGAGGTCTGGTTTTGAACAAATTCTGGAATATTGATGCAATGAACTATTATGTAGGTATTTAAAAGAATAAAGTAGTTCTCTAAGGGCTGATATGGAACCAAGACATCCTCTTAACTTTTTTAAACACACATAGCTGAACAAGGAGCAGGGGAGCCCACTTATGGGGTTCTCAAGTCAGTATATACGGCTGGAACTGCACGCGGTTCAATTGTCCCTAGAAGGTCCCTGAGAGCAAATACCAGTTTGGAGGCTCACAAACCCTTTCCTGGTAAAGGCTGCACAGAGCTAGCATGGCCCCTGGCATTGAAAGGTTTTTCTATTTCTTCAGTTGCCCATCAGATGAAGCTGGCTTCCATTTAGGGGAAATGTTGTATGAAAGAAACAGTCTCTTTCCCCCCGCCCCCTCCCTTTTTATTGAATTTATTGGGATGACACTAGTTAAAACATTTTTATAGGTTTCAGGTGTACAATGCTACAACACATCATCTGTACACTATATTGAGTGTTCATCCATCAAGTCAAGTCTCCGTCCATTACCATTTATTCCCCATATACCCTCCTTCACCTCTTCCCACTCACCCACCTCACCCCATCCCTGGCAATCGTCCATGAGTTGTTCTCTCTCTCTCTCTCTCTCTCTCTCTCTCTCTCTCTCTCTCTCTCTCTCTCTCTCTTTTCTCTCTCCTTTCACCACACCCCCACCTACTACCCCCTCTGCCCCGACCGCTGTCAGCCTGCTCTCTCATGTTAGGGTTCTTACAACAGTAAAATACAAAGCTAGCCTTATCTCTAGCTCAGGGCCGTGTACATGCTGAGAGTGAGCCCCGTTGAAGAAATAGGGCTGGTGTGACCTTCTCATGCTCACTGCACTGCACTAGTTGGAATGGAATATGGAGTCACCAGCATTGATTCTCTCCTGCTTTGGTTTCTCTGTGTGTTTTTGTTTTGTTTATTTTTAATATTTTTGTTTTGCCAAGTACAAGCAGTTGATTTTTCTTTCACTTCAAGTATTTACAGTTGATTTCATATACCAAATTCACATGACATGCCTCCTCGGTAAAATTCTCCCACTTGTGCAAAATAATTAAATAAAAGTGCACTATCCAATGTTACTTACCTGTACATAGACTCTCTGGAGGGATACAATAGGCCCTCCTTATGCTGCTTATCCTCAGGGGCATGCATTCCAAGAACCCCTGTGGATGAGATAGTACCAAACATTATATGCACAGTTTTTCCTACATATGCATACCTATGACAAAGTTTATGGCTTCTCCTTGGCATGTCCAAATTGCCAACATCATTACTTTTGCACTTCACGGACATTATTAAGTAAAATAAGGGTTACATGAATGCAGTGCTGAGATACCTAGACAGTTGATCTGATAACCCAGACGGCCACTAAGTGACTAACGAGAAGGTGGCATACACAGGGCGGATATGCCGGGAAAAGGATGATTCACGTCCGGGCGGGACGGAATGGGATTCGAGACATTTCATCACGCTACTCGGAATGGCGTGCAACTTAAAACTTATGAATTATTTCAGAATTGTCCATTTAATATTTTCAGACCGTGGCTGAAACTGCAGAAAACGAAACTGTGGCTAAGGGGGGATGACTATAGTCAAGAAACTGAGAATGCAGGTTACTTCTGCCAAGGACAGGGAGCATCTGGACAACTGCAGTCAGAAGGACACTTCACGCTGTAATATTTTTGTATTATTTAAAAGTTCTACCATGTATAGAATTACTTTTTTCAAAACCTACAAGTAAAAATATTATGTTTTAAAATGCACACAACAGCCTCTGATCAGGTAATTTGGTTGGAGTGCTGTCTGGATACACAAGGTTGTGGGTTCCATCCCTGGTCAGAGCCCATACAAGAAACAGTCAATGACTGTACCTGGCCAGGAGGGGTTGCTGGGGGAGATGAGCAGCAATAGGAGAGGAAAGAGGAGAGATAAATAGTGATGGAAAGAGACATGACAGGGTGGTGAACAACCAGTGTATGTATGATGTATTATATAATTATATTCCTCAGACCTATCTATTAACCAATATAACCCCAATACATTCCATTTTTTTAAAAAAGGATCAACCACCCCATTGGCTCAGTGGATAGAGTGTGGGCTTGCAAACCAAAGGGTTCCAGGTTTGATTTCCCATCAAGTGCCCATACTTCAGTTGCAGGCTCAATCCCCAGCCCTGGTCTGGGCATATGCAGGAGACAATCAATCGATATGTCCCTCTCACATCGATGTTTCTCTCTCTGTGTCTTTCCCTCTCCCTTCCACTCTCTAAAAATCAATGGAAAAACATCCTTGAGTGAGGATTAACAAACAAACAAAAAAAGAGTCAACCAATGAACCAATAAGTAGAACAACAAAACAATGTTTCTCTCTCTCAAATTAATTTTTAAAAATTACCAAAAAAAAATTTTTTTAATGCACACAACAATCCTGACAGGTAGTTCAGTTGGAGCATTGTCCTGTACAAAAAGGTTATAGGTTTGATTCCCACTCAGGGCATATAACTAGGTTGTAGATTTGATCCTCAGTCTGGGTGCATATGGAGGCATCCAATCTATCTTTCTCTCACACATCCATGTTTCTTTCTCTTCCTCTCTCTCTAGATATATCTCCCTTCTTCTCTCTAGAGTCAATAAATATGTCTTCAGGTGAAGATTAAAAAATTAAAATAAAAACTAAAATTAAAAATGCACATAATAGATTAAGAAGACTGAAGATTTAAGTATAGATTGAAACCTATTAACCTCAAGCTAATAATGACTTACTCTTCTAACCCAATTTTTTTTTAATATATTTTATTGATTTTTCACAGAGAGGAAGGGAGAGGGATAGAAAGCTAGAAACATCGATGAGAGAGAGACATTAATCAGCCGCCTCCTGCACGCCCCCTGCTGGAGATGCACCCGCAATCACTGTACATGCCCATGACCGGAATTGAACCTGGGACCTTTCAGTCCACAGGCCTACGCTCTATCCACTGAGCCAAACCGGTTTCGGCCTAACCCAATTCTTAACTTTTGGGGACTCATAGAATCTTTGAAAATTTTATAAAAACTAAAATATACCTCCAGTAGAACACAGATAGATATACATATAAACCCATGAAGTCCATGAACCCTAGATTTAAAGTTATTAATAGTATACTACAACAATATCTATCTGCTGGATTTTTTCTCAAAATGTTTAACCTAAATCTATTCATGAAGATATTATAAGATAAATTCAACATGAGATATATGTTAATATAATCAGCCTAAACCCTTCAAAGATTCGGTGTCATGAAACAAAGCAAAACAAAAATACAAATCCAAAGAGACACAGAGATACAACAACTAAATGCCATGTGTAAACCTTGATTAATCATGAATTGGGGAGAAAAAAAATCTATAAAAGATATATATTTGGGACAATTAGGGAAATTTGAATATGTACTCAATATCAGATAATATTATGGAACAATTGTTTATTTTAAAGGTATGACCATGCCTATTAAACAACTGAGGGGTAAAATGTCATGAGGTCTGCTGACACTTTTTTTAAATCCTCATCCAAGGATATGTTTTTATTGATTTTAGAGAGAAAAGTGAGGTTGAAGAGAGGAGATGGAAGGGGAAGAGAAAGGAGGGGAGGGAAGAAAAAGGAAGGGGAAAGAGAGAGATCAGTCGCATTGCATACTCCTCCCAACTGGGACCCACAACCTAGGTATGTGCCGTGACTGGGAATCAAACTCACAACCTTTTGGTGTATGGGATGACACACCAACCAACCAAGCTAACCAGCCAGGGTGGTCTGCCACATTTATATTTCAAAAAAGTACACACAGAGGTAAGTATAAATGAATGTGACAAAATGTTAATTATTGATAAAACTACGTTTCTAACTTTTCCAGAAGCCTGAAATTTTTCAATATAAAATAAAATTCCCTTCACTTTCTAACACAACACCATCATCAAATTTTCCCCTGCCCGCTACTTATCCATTTGGCTTTCCATCTCCATCTTTCTTGCCAAGATGGATTGTTAGTACTGTTCAAGAAATCTAACACTTGATTTGTTTCTTCTAAAAATATTATGAAACACAGTGTCTCAACCTGAGCCCATGCTTCCTATGCCTTTGTCTCTCTTGGCTAATTTATAAGCTTGGTGAGGTCTCAAATTATGCTTTTATTATCTTTATAATCCAATTGTAAAAATACTATAAGGAGAGGCAATAAAATGAACTGAATTGAGCTTTCTGGTATCTATTGTGTTACGCTTTAGCAAAGTGGATAGCAGATTTCATGGGAGGATGAAAAAGAATGCTGAGACCAGATCACTAAAGTGAAATTGTAACCCAGTTGGCATGGCTCAGTGGTTGAACATCAACCTATGAACCAGGAGGCAGCAATTCGATTCCTCTTCAGGGTACATGCCCAGGTTATAGGCTTGATCCCCAGTGTGGGGCATATAGGAGGCAGCCAATCAATAATTCTCTCATATCATTGATGTTTCTCTCCCTCTTTCTCTCTCTGAAATCAGTAAGAATACATTTTTAAATTAATTTAATTTAATTCTAGGATTGCCCCTCCCATGAATATGAATAGCTTTCTGCCTCATTAGCAAGGGTATGGAAATTCAAAGCATGCCTGAAGTAGAATAGAGTTTTGCACTGCCATCTGTGTAATGCTGCTTTACCTGACTTCTACCTGTTAGCTTTTATTCTCTAGTACTATGCTTACAGAGTTTTTGTGATGCTGGAGCGCAGAGCCTGCCACTAGCAACATAGCACCATCCTACTTTAGAGTAAATAAAGCTATTTCAAATTGGAAACTAAATGACAGAAAGTGTCACAGATGGAACACACTGGGAACAGGAGGGGAATGCTGTTTGCTCATTGTCTCCACAGTCCAGGAATGGAGTCGATACTGAAATGCTGGCAGTAGACTCAAACTGACTATCACCATGTGTGTGCAGAACAAACCAAGTGAATTGCATTCATCTTTGTGAATAAAAAGAAGCTCCTCAACTCTTCGTTACAACAAAAGTAAAATCTATCCATTGCAGTCAGTGTTTCACTTCTTTAAATATATTTCATTAACTTGACTCATTGCCCACTATTTTTCCATCTCTCTTTTCTTGTTTCTCTTCTCTTCAGAGATATCATTAAAAACAAAAACAAACACCCCCCAAAAAAATGTATGGCTCTGAACTGACACAAATTCTGCAGAACTCTTTGAAACTGTTATTTTGTTTACAGTGAGATTTAGGAAACCCAATGCAGCCGGTCATGATGATTGGTAAAAACCAAAACCACCTTAAGCTTACATAAAAGTATGCTGAATGTGTCATAAATGGCAAAAGCAGTTCTGAGGACTTTCTGGTTCAGGAGTAAAAGTACCTAGAGCTCCACTGTGTTGCGTGACTTTAAGAAATTGCTTATTCTTTTTACAACCAAGTAGTCTCATATTTCCCGTTTCCTTCTTTCTATCAGTCCAGAAAGACATCAGAGGAGAATAAAAGAATAAAAAAAAACGTTTTAAGAAAATAGAAAATGGCTCTGGCTAGTTTGGTTTAGTGAATAGAGCATCGGCCTGCAGACTGAAGGGTCCCAAGTTCCATTCTGGTCAAGGGTACATACCCAGGTTTCAGGCTCAATCCTCAGTGTGGGGCATGCAGGAAATAGCTGATCAATGATTCTCTCTCATCACTGATGTAACATTGATCTCTCTCTTCCTCTCTGAAATCAATAAAAATATTTTTTTAAAAAAATAGAAAATGGCAAGCCATTTCTTTCAAAGCAGTGCATAAGCAAGAGCTTGAAGTCACTTGGAGACCCTTATTTATAGTAGGTCTACCCCAGCATAGTTTTGGACTAAATATGCTTAATTCCCCTAAATCAATGTATGACTGGTTGCACAATTTCCCCTAATTACACAACTGATCCTACCTCCTGCACTTCCTCTCCCAGTCATCACTGTTAGTTTCCTAAGCCCAGAAGATCAGATGTTCAGATGTACCATTTCTACTCACCTGCCATGCCAGAACTCTTGATCTAGCTAAATGAAGAAAAATGGTGACACTTTTCACTGCCTAAATAGTTTCAGCCCCTACCACTTTCTGATTTGAAAGTCCAATGAAATCCATTATCTTGGAGGAAATCAAGATGTTAGCATAAGGTATACACCTGTATGTGCTGCCTCTCACAACCACACCAAAACTACAACTAAAAGACAAAACGACTATCACCCAGAACCATGGGAAAGCTGGATGAGTATAAGTTCTACATCTAGAAGGAAACAGAAAAGAGCATTGAGATGTGCACAAGCGTGGAAAAGCTGAGGTACCAAGGCGCATGAATAGAGCTGGCAGCTGGCAACTGGGTGCACTATTTTTTTTAACCTGAACTCCAGTTTCTGGCAAGACTCTAGGGACCCAGACTCCTATGTGGAGAAGCTGGACTGCCTGCCATTGGGTTGGAAAATGAGGGTGGCTTTCTTGTAGAGGTGTGCACTGCAGGGACGTGGAAACTCGGAGACACAGAGATGGCTGACTGGCAGCCATCACTGTTTGCCATGCCTTAGACTAGTGATTCCCTGAGACCCTGACCTGCACAATTTACAAACCCACCCATGCTCTGCACAGCAGCTTTTGCATAAAAATGGCCTCCCCTCTGGTAGATTAACCTAACAAATTGCAACTGGGTCAGACAACTCCAAAACTTCCAAACTCCAAGCAAAGAGGAGAAATCTGCAGATCTCGCTGTAGCTCCTGCTCAGAGGCCTCAGACAATAGCTGATCTGCATCCCATTGGAGATCCAGAAGCTAGTGTACCTAGTGGTCAGTGTGAGACAACACCAGACTTCAGCTCTTTACATCCATAAGTGACACATTCAAGAGGCAGACTCAGTAAACACCAAAGCCCCACTGAAACAAGTCCTGTCCCATAAGGGTGTCTCCAGCACAGCAGTTTTTCCATTATAGACACAGGGGGTCCTCACAGCCAATTGGCCTGGAGGTCAATTCCTCCCAGTGTACCAATAGCAATCAAGGCTTAATTATAACAACACTCTGCACTCAGCCCACAAAGTGGTGCACCAAGAGTGTCCATCTCAGGTAAGAGGGGAGGCTGAACCACTGGATCCTATAGGTCACCTACCACAGAAAATCATCCCATCAACACAGGAAAGCAGCCAAGATGCGGAGACAAAGAAATATATCATAAATGAAAGAAATGAAGGAAAGCAAACTACTGGACATAGAGTTCAAAACCATGTTTATAAGGTTATTCAAGAATCTTCTAAAAACATCTGAGGAACTCAGTGAGAGATCTTTAAGGATCTTAATAAGAATGCCAAAAAAAATGGAAAAAGACCAATCAGAAATTAAGCATACACTATCTGAAATAAAGAATATACAGAAACTCAGCAGTAGACCAAAGGACCCAAGAATCAAACCAACTACTTGAAATATAAGGAAACAAAAAACACCCAACCAGAAAAACAAAAAGAAAAAAAGAATCCAAATATATGAAGATATTGTAAGGAGCCTCTGAGACAATTTTAAGTGTACCAACATCTGAATCATTGGGGTGCCAGAAGAAGAGAGAGCTCAAAATATTAAAACCTATTAGAAGAAATAATGACAGGAAACTTGCTCTACCTGGTGAAAGAAATAGACTTATAAATCCAGGAAGTGCACAGAACCCCAAACAAGAGGAATCCAAAGAGGACCACACCAAGATACATCATAATTAAAATGCCAAGGGGAAAACACAAAGAGAATCTTTAAAGGAGCAAGAGAAAAACAGTTAGTTACTTACCCATACGATTGTCAGCTGATTTCTCAACAGAAACTACACAGGCCAAAAGGGAGTGGCAAGAAATATTCAAAGTGATGAATAGCAAGAACCTACAACCAAACTACTCTACCCAGCAAAGCTATCATTTAGAATTGAAGGTCAGATAAAGAGCTTCACAGATAAGAAAAAGCTAAAGGAGTTCATCACCACCCAACCAGGATTATATAAAATGCAAAAGGGTATTCTTTAAGAAGTGAAAGAAGAAGAAAAGGATAAAGATAAAAATTATGAACAACAAATACATGCCTATCAACAAGTGAATCTAAAAATCAAGTAAATAAAAAATCTGATGAACAATAAACTGATGAGTATAGTAGAATCAGGGGCATAGATAGGGAGTGGACTGACAATTCTTGGGGTTTAGGGAGTGCGAGGGGTGCTAGAAGAGATTGGACAAAAATCTTACACCTATGGATGAGGACAGTGACGGGGGGTAAGGACATGGGGCGAGGAGTGGTGAATCAGGTGGAGGGGAACAATGGGGGAGGAAAAAAAGGAACTCTGTAATAAACTGAACAATAAAGATTTATTTTAAAAAATAATAATGGGGGAGAAACCAAGATGGCAGCATGGGTGAATACTTAAACTGCTGCCTCGCACAACAATTTCAAAATTACAGCTAAAAGACAGAACAGACATCATCCAGAACCACAGGAAAGCTGGCTGAGTGGAAATTCTACAGCTAGAAGGAAAGAGAGGGGCTCACGGAGACTCAGAGGAGCTGCAAAAAGCTGAGGTACAGAGACACAGACGTGGAGACGACAGGCAGCAGAGTGCCTGGCTGGTTTCCTCTAGCGGAGGAAACTCCCAAATGCACTGAACCCCAGTTTTGGGCAAGACTCATATGGGGAGAGTATGGACTGTTGTGAAAAGGGAGGAGTGCACAGAAACTTAGGGGAGCCATGAAAAGGCAGAGGCCTGGAGGCGTGTGAGTGCGCACAAAGAGGGCTGACTGCTGATTGTGCCGCTGGCTTTCTCTAGCAGAAGGGAGACAGAACCTCCCAACTACGCTGAAATCAACTTTTGACTGCACTGAACCCCAGTTTCAGGTGAGACCCTGGGGACTCAGACTCATACAGATCCCCGGAGCACAATGAAAATCAAGGAAGCCAGAAAGCCAGAAGTCTGGAGGTGCATGAGCATGAGTGCATAGAGAGAGAGCTGCAACAATTACCAAGGGACACTGATACCCAGGAGCCACATAGGGCAGGGCTGGTGGGAAGCCAAAGCTCATCCCTGAAACCCTTCCCCATCCAAGCTGAACAGAGAGGCTTTTGGAATTTTGCAAGTCTTGTATCATAAGGCTAACTCTAGTAGAGAAGTTCTCCTGACATAGACACAGCTGATTCTCACAACCAATTGGCTTGGAGGTCAATTCCCCCCAGTAATATCAACAACAATCAAGAATTAACTACAAAAAAAATAAAAAATAAAAAATAAAAAATAAAGAATTAACTACAAGTAGTCTGTACACACAGCCCTCAAAGGGGTGCACCAAGAGAGTCCACATCAGGTAACTGGGGAGGCAGAGCTATCAAGCCATATAGGACACCTAGCACACAAAACTACTCTATCAACTCAGGGAAGCAGCAAAAACGCAGAGACAAAGGAACAGACCACAAACGAAATAAATGGAGGGGAAAAAATGACTGGATATAAAGGTCAAAACCATGGTCGTAAGGTTTTTCAAGAATTTGCTAGAAAAGATGGATAAATTTAGCAAGACCCAAGAGGAGATGAAAAAGGACCAACTAGAAATTAAACATACACTGACTGAAATATATTATACAGAGATATAACAACAGACTAGAGGAACACAAGAATCAAGTCAAAGATTTGAAATATAAAGAAGCAGAAAACACTCAACTGAAAAAGCAAAAGGCAAAAAGAATCCAAAAATGTGAAGATAGTGTAAGGAGCCTCTGGGACAACTTCAAGCATACCAACATCAGAATTATGGGGGTGCCAGAGGAAGAGAGAGAACAAGAGACTGCAAACCTATTTTAAGAAATAATGACTGAAAACTTCCCCCACCTGGTGAAAGAAATAGACTTACAAGTCCAGGAAGCACACAGAACCCCAAACAAAAGGAATCCAAGAGGACCACACCAAGACACATCATAATTAAAATACCAAGAGCAAAAGACAAAGAGAGAATATTAAAAGCAGCAAGAGAAAAACAGTTAATTACCTACAAGGGAGCACCCATATGATTGTCAGCTGATTTCTCAACAGAAACTATGCAGGCCAGACGGGAGTGGCAAGAAATATTCAAAGTGATGAATAGCAAGAACCTACAATCAAGATTACTATCATTAAAGCTATCATTCAGAATTGAAGGTCAGATAAAGAGCTTCACAGAAAAGAAAAAAGTAAAGGAGTTCATCAACACCAAACTATTATTATATGAAATGCTGAGAGGTATTCTTTAAGAAGAGTAAGAAGAAGAAAAAGGTAAAGATAAAAATTAAGAACAACAAATACATATCTATCAACAAGTGAATCTAAAATTCAAGTGAATTGAAAATCTGATGAACAGAATAAACTAATGAATATAATAGAATCAGGGGCATAGAAAGCGAATGGACTGACAATTCTCAGAGGGAAAGGAGTGCGGGGACTGCAGGGAGAGACTGGACAAAAATCATACACCTATGGATGAGGACAATAGGGTGGTAAGGTAAGAGCAGAGGGAGGGGTGGGTGCCGGGTGGAGGGGAGGTTTGAGGGGGAAAAAATAGGAACAATTGTAATAATCTGAACAATAAAGGTTTATTAAATTAAAAAAATAAAATACATTAAGTGGTAAAAAGCAAGACACAGAAAATAATAATTATAATAATGGGTGATGTAAAACTGTAGCCTCCTTTTTATCTTTAGGTCATTTCTTCTGCATCTTTCTTCCCTCTGTTTTTTATTTTTTTTTCACCCTATACTGGTGTTAATTAGTGACTGCCAAAGGCACCCAATTTGCTAAATTATTTAGGACTCCTATCTATGAGCTCCATCTTCTTTTCACTCATTTGTCAAGTTAATGACTAGTAAGGAGGTTTTGCCCGAATTAGTACACAGTGATTCACTAGCTCTACCTTTTTTGATGCATACTGAGCAGCAGTCTATATCAGGTGTGGTGCAAGCAAAGAAAAGGAAGCCTTGTCCTTGCCTACAAGAAGCCCATACTCCAAGAAAAATAAACGTGCAAACAACTAAATCTAATGCCAAGGAGAATCCTCGAGATGAAAACACAGAGGGAAACATGACTATATACCAATGAATGGTGATGTTACCAAACCTTCTCAGATTATACTACAGAATTTTTTTTCTAAAAACACTTAAAAAAACAAGAGTGCAAAATCAAGTGTTATCAGATATCACACAAAAAAATCTTTAACTTCAAACAGCATCTCTGTTCCCAGATTTTTGCAAGGGTTGGGGAGTTGCACAGTCCAAATGCTATTCTTTAGCAGAAAAGGAAATGAAAAGATAGAAGTCAGAGCAACCACTTATTAATAACCTGTGATGACTCATTCAAGAATAGCCCTTATTTTGCCTTTCCTGTGCGACGCTACAAATGAAGCTGCATAAATTGACGAGGGTTGTGCAGACAAGCAAAGCATCCAGGTCTAAAAAACATAACGGGGTGGGGTAGGTTTAATATCTGACTGGTAGGTTATCCCTTTTTCCTTCTTTTAGTTATCCGGGGAATTGAGTTCAGAGACAGTGGACCTAGATGAATGACCTAATTAAACATTTTTCTAGAGTTGGACAATCATGACAATGGAAAGGGCAACACCATTGGGAGAAGGCAGAATGCAGCAGGGACAAGGGTGTCAATTAGAGGCAGCATCTGAGGCCCCAGCTATAAATAACTGCTTTGCCCTGCATCCCTTATCACCTCTTCCCAAAGTTAGAGTTAGTTTCTGAGCCAAAGCCTGAACCTCACTCCCATGCCCTCCTTTCCCACAAAGCAACATTCCCTAATGCAACATAGTAGTGGGGTGTTGATGACCATTAGGGGTTTGGTAGTCAGGTGCCTCCTTTTTGGATTCCTGCCTTCCATTTCCCAGCTTGCTGAATCTCTGAGCCCATGCTTCTTCATTTGAAAAATGGGGACAATGATGATAATAAACTAGCAATCATAAGATAGGCACTGTGCTAAGTACTTTACCTGCATTATTCATTTAATTGCCAGGGAAAAAATTTAAAGTAATCATATTGTAAGGAATAATAACACTTTCTCCTCTACAGATGAAGAAATTGTAATTCTGAGAGAAGTTAATTAACTTACCCAAGATCTAACCTCACTGCCTGAACTCTTGACCCTTTCTACTATTATCATAGTATCTGTCTAAACAGGATACTGAAAAGGTTAATATTAATGTACACAGATACCAATTAATGCTATTGTCATTATTTCAGGTGCTGTTGCTATTGATGGTGACATTGGTTTTGGTGCTTTCCTGTCTCCCCAAATACTGGGAGTTCTGAGGTCTATTACACATGAATCATCAGCCCATGTACTGGCAAGTCTAAACCAATGAGTTGGGGACATTTTTGAGCACCAACTAACAAAGCAAATATAGAATGTTAAAATATAGGATGAATGAAAGATCAAGAGGCAAAAAAATGTGATTAGTACTAGAATTTTAACTTAATACCTAAATGGTCCCCAATGCTTATGCTTAAAACTTCAGAATGATAAAATATAAATAAGACATATTGTTCTTACATGTTTCACTTAGATTTCCTAAATTAAAATTATGTATCATAGGCTAACTTTTCACTATCCAACTTGCACTTTTGCTCTATTCTTATCTTTTCATTCATTTTCCATTGTCATGAAATAACAATGATAAATGTTTAAACCTCTGCCATGCTAAGATACCAATCAGATTAAACATAGCAAGCATTTGGCATACACCTGGAGACTTCCCTAAGTAAAATAACATTATTGCATTTCATCACTTCTCATTGCCAACTAATGTCTCACACCAAAGAGGGTCATTTTCAAGCTACATATCTATTTATAATATTATGTTCACTGTCTTCCTTCTTCTAGCACGTTGTCTGTGACCCTGGCTGTTGGAGGGCTGATAAAATAGTGCCATCAACATATGTTTATGAAGCTCTAGACATTGTGTAAGAGAGTTCATCATTATTAAAAGTGATAAAGAGTGACAAGGATGGTTCTGTACTATAATGGTGCGTGTCAAGAGAAAAATGTCACCCTTACCGTACAAAACCCAGAAGCATGATTAGGAGGTAGAAAGAGAATGATTTTCTGGGCACAGTAGTAAGAAGGGTGAGAGAAAACACAGCCACAGTGGAAGGTGTGCCTGAGTAGAACTCCAGCCCATGCAACAGGGACATGATGATCCCATGTCCAAAATGCAGAGCACCAAAGAATGCCCAAGCTAGAAGCATTCATGAAGAGGTACCAACAGAAATTTCTATGAGGAAATAAGATTATCTGAATTTTCTGACTTTCCCTAATAAATATCAATATGAAAACCAACATAATGAATACTTCAAGGTCACCTACTAAGAACATTAAAGGAATTTAAACTTTATGGTTCCTGAATGTTCATACCCATAAACATAAATCTATACATCCCACAGAGCTATAAATAAATCCCAACTGAAAGTCTCTTTTCTGTTCACATGTTTCCATAAAATTTGGTAGGATCTCCTCCCTTTTATCCTAACTTTTATCCTTGTCAGTCCTGCCTGTCAGGGACAGGAGATAAAGAAAGAAATAATTAAATGGGGCTTCAGGTGGAGAACCAAGATGGCGGCAAAAGATATACATCTGTACGTGCTGTCATACCTATCAACAAGTGAATCTAAAAATCAAGCGAATAAAAAAATCTGATGAACAGAATAAACTGGTGAATATAATAGAATTAGGGGAATGGACTAACAATTCTCAGGGGAAAGGAGGAGTGAGGGGTGCAGGAAGAGATTGGACAAAAATCTTACACCTATGGATGAGGACAGTGGCAGGAGTTAAGAGCATGGGGTTGGGGAAGGAAATCAGGTGGAGGGGAGCTACGGGGGGGGAGAGGAACATCTGTAGTAAACTGAACAATAAAGATTTATAAATAAATAAATAAATAAATAAATAAATAAATAAATAAGGCTCCAGATTTCTGCTTAGTTAATGTCCCAGGCCCCCCAAAAGTATGCTCTCCTAGGACCAAAGAATAGGTGTCCCTGTGACCCAGCAATAAGTCTGTATGGTACTTAAGGGCCTCTCTGTAAAGGGGGAGACTTTCATGTATTCCCAGCTATCCGCCAGCTCAAACCTTTTATGATGCTGGGAGGCCTGGCTGCAGATAAGCAGAATCTCAACAGTGACCCCACATAGCCTCTGTCCCAGTCCTTGGCCTTTTGCAGGTGGTGGGGCAGAACCTGGGAGGTGCAAAAAGCTGGGCCTGGGAGGTTGACATCGCTCTCTCTCCTCAGAGTTAGCAGGGGCTCCAAAGATGGAGCAGTTTTCTCTCAAATGACTTTTTCCACCTTAGAGAAAAATCCTAACTTCTTCACTTTTACTATTCATCTAAATCACCCTTCAGCACCTACTCCTATCCAAGCCACTCCACTTCACAGGTGTGTGATGACTTTTCTGGGCCTCAGTTTCCCCATCTGTAAAAGGAAGATAGGAATGGTAGCTATTGCTGTGGTGAGGATTAGGTTGGTTGATGTGTGGAAGGCACTTAGAATGGTTCTGAGAACATAGTAAACAGCAGGTAGTGGCTATGGTTTGTATTATTATTACTGGTAGTAGTAGCAATAGTAATAATAGCAGTAGTAGTGGGGGTAGTATTCTCTGCCGCCAACACCAGGAATTCTAATATTGTTATTTTTCCTCTTCTTTATATTAAGCTTAGGGTGAATAGTTCAGATCCCCACATTAAGAGTCTGTGCCAGGACAGACTTAGGACAAAGCCTACTGCCAGCATTCTGGGGACTTTACCGGAAGGTTTTCGTTTTCTCTTGACAGGAGGAACTGTATGTTGAAAGTGTCCTTGCCACCTCTATAGTATTAATAACTACAGTGTGACTAGAGAATAATAAACATGTCAGTAATTTTATTCCATAGGTTTACGTCATGACTAAAATGGTCAAGGTCACAAACAATGGGTTAAAGGAAGACAGCAGCTCCATGATACTAAGCCCAAATTTTCTTCAACTTTCCTGTAATGTGTATTTTCTATTATTTTAAAATCCTATAAAGTGCCTGTGTTTTATGGATTCATTCTTTCCCTAATAAATTTTTGTTTGAATAACATGGTTTGTGGATTAAATGAGATGACAATGGCAAATGGCAGAAAAATAAACTGTCTAAAATAATTCCAAAACCCAAACTTTCTCTCTCAGAATGAGATTTTGAGCTATGGTAGGTACACTGGCATGTTGCTCACCACTTCTGCCCATAGAATCTAGTAACACTCAAAGGCTGTGGTTTTGAAATGATATTTTACCTAAAGTTTAAAATTAATAATAATAAATCCAATCATTTAAATTGTTTTTTGCCCAGTCAGTATTTGAAATCTTCATAAGCTTTAAAATAATATGCTCTAACCACTGAAGATTTTATTTTGTAGGATCCTATAATTTCATCACATGCCATAAACTAATTGACCCTTGTTCACCTTCAATTTAGAGGAATATCCTGGCACGACTCAAATTAGGTCTGGTCAACATTACTGACATAGCCCTGGACAGTTTTACTCAATGGTTAGAGTGTCAACCTGCGGACTGAAGGACTGTGGGTTTGATTCCAGTCAAGGGCACATACCTTGGTTGCAGGCTTAATCCCTAGTCCTGGTGGGTGCACATGCAAGAGCCAACCAAGTGATGTGTCTCTCTCACATCGACGTTTCTTTCTCTGTCTCTCTTTCCCTTGCATTCTCTCTAAAAAATCAATGGCAAGAGACTGTTCTTGAAGTAGTGGCTGCATCAACATATCCCATGGGTCCAGAGCTGGTTTTGACAACCACATTGCCATTTTTTAACCCAAGGGCCAGCTTTACCAAGTAGAATATGCTTTTAAGGCTATTAACCAGGGTGGCCTTTCATCAGCAGCTGTCAGAGGGAAAGACTGTGCAGTATTGTCACACAGAAGAAAGTACCAAACAAATTACTGGATTCCAGCACAGTTAGTCACTTATTCAAGATAACCGAAAACACTGGCCATATGATGACAAGAATGACAGCTGACAGCAAATCCCAGGTAGAGGGCACATTATAAGGCAGCTAATTGGAAATACAAATATGATTATGAGATTCCTGTGGACATGCTATGTAAAAGAGAATTGCTGATATTTCTCAGGTCTACACACAGAATGTTGAAATAAGGCCCGTTGGTTGTTGTATGATTTTAATTGGTATAGATGAAGAATAAGGCCCTCAGGTGTACAAGTGTGATCCTGAAAGTTACTACCATGGGTTTAAAGTCACTGCAATAGGTGTTAAACAAACTGAGTTAACCAGCTTTCTTGGGAAAAAAAAAAAGTGAAGAAGAAATTTGATTGGACATTTAAATAGACAGTGGAAACAGTGATTACCTGCCTGTCTACTATTCTATCCATTGATTTTAAACCTTCAGAAATAGAAGTTGGAATAGTTACAGTTAAAAATCCTAAATTTAGGATTCTTACAGAAGCAGAGATTGACAATCATCTTGTTGCTCTGCAGAGAGAGACTAAACATTGTAGTCAGTTTACCAAACCCATTACGCCACTCACCTGTGTGTTTGGTAACAACAGATGAACATTACGGAGGCCCTTGGACTGAAAAGAAACCTCTCCCACTCCTCCTGCACTGAGTGGGCTCTACATAAATAAAAACAGTGCTTTTGGGGGGAAAAATCAATGGCAAAAAAATATTGACAGAGGATTAACAAATAAAACAAAATTACTGATAGACTAATTTACTTAACATTGTACACATTCTTCATGGGAATGGGGAGATGTGTTTAGAAATGGATAATATTACAATATACATATTTCTTAAAAATTAAGTATCTCTTTATCTTGGGGTGGATAGAATGGTCAAAAGACAGTCTCTCTGATGATTGCTTGATTCAAAAGCAGCTCACCATTCCCACTGAAGGGTCTAGATAACTGCCTGGGGATAGTGAGGGAAGACATGTCCTACCACTTCCTCAAATCAACACACCAAAACACAGGAGAGGGTACAATCAGTTCTTTACTCAAGTCCAAGTGATGTAACCTATGTCGTACAGTGATGTAATCCATTTCATTCAGTGAAGCAAGCCACTCTGTACAACATTCATAGTGTGATGAGGGATTGAGAGTGGCACCGCTAGACTAGTTAACTTACTCCTAGGTACTAACTAATGTTGAGGGTCACCCCATCAGTAGTCAGTGAGTGACTCTCCTTGCCACTCTTTTACACATCCTCTCCCCTTTCTCCCTGCAGTTTCCACTTCTCTGGTAGGAAAGATTCATAGAGTAGAGATTCAAATGTCAGGGGTGGGGGAAGCTGGTTGGAAAGAGTCCATCACAATGATCAGTATCTGAGTGAGAACACCTTCCTGTTAGTATAATTTTAGAACTTTATAAAACTAAAAGAGGGCAGTTCTTCTTCCTAGTTTTGAGTTATATTTCAAAAGTCTGTCTCCAATTACATTACTACCCTAAAATAGTTGTCCCAACCTTCCCTAACCCATTAAAAAGGTTTATTTTATTCTTGGCATTTAATATTAGGTAAAATCCATGTGAATCTAATTGTCTCTCTCCCCACCTTTCCCCTGCCCCAATCCCACTAGAATGTAAGCTCCATGGGAACGTGGGCATCACCTCTCTTAGAATCGCCACTGCTTTATATCCAGTTCCTATAAAGGTGCTTGGCACAAGGCAGTAAGGTTTACATCTGCATCTCAATTGTTTACTGGTTTACTGGTTATATTACACAGGCACCTCAATTACCACTTGGAAAACAACTAAATTCGGGAAAGATGCTCCCAGAAAACCCACTCTTCCTGCTTTGTTTTCTATTATCTACCATTCTCCCCAGGTAGAAAATTCAGTCATCCTGGATAGAACTCCTTCCCACCCCCAACCTGTTTCTCCTTTCTCCAATTCCCCACATTCCTATTCTTTCACCATTTTCCTCCTCCTGCTCCCATATCCATCTCACTCCCTTCCCCACCTAATTGGCTTTCAATTCAAGCCAATTCTTCCTCCTCAGTTACTCCTCTCTCCCAACTGTAAGTGTTACCACCTCTGGGAAGTCTCACCACCCAGTCAGCAGCTGTCATCCCTGTGTATCACACCGTTGTGTCACTTGACTTATTCTGTGCTTTTTAGGTCCTTTCACGGTCTCACACTTTCTCAAGAATCTGATTATCTCAAACTTTTACATAAAATGTCAGTACTTTATACTTTCAACTTCTTACTGTAACATGCATCATGGTTGTTTTTTATAATTATTTATTTATACTTCTGTCTCCCTCACTAGAATAAGCAGTTCTAAGACAAGCTTGTATCATGTTTCATCTTTTTCCTTTAAGCCATGTTTGAATAGTACTAGTACAAAGTACTAGTGTCAATAGACTGATTGTCTAGTGTATATTTTGATGTTAGGTGAATATTGCATCTTCTAATATCAGTTGTTTGAGTAATAACCTCACAATTTTTGCCATATCTATATTACAATTTTCACTATTACTTGCTCACTTAGCATTTATGGTAGACTGTTTGCAAAATGATTGCCAGGTTCCTCCCACTTCTGATCACATGTACCATTAACCGCCCAAAAACATGTGAAGTCTATTTCTTCTCCCCATGAATCTAGACTTGTCCTGCCACTTGCTTTGACCAACAAAATGTTCCAGGAGCAATACTCTGTGACTTCCGAGTGTAGGCCTTTAGAGACTTTACAGCTCTTGTTCAGTTTCTTGGGATTCATCCAAGATGTGAAAAGGCCCAGGCCAGACTACTGACTGATGGAAGATTACATAGAGAGAGAGAGAGGCTCTGCCAGCTGCAGCCATTCTGGCCTCTCCAACTGTCTGCTAGACAGACATATGAGTAAAGCCATGTTGGACCTTCCTGCTCCCACCAAGTTCTCAAGCCACAGAAATGTCCCCAGCACACCTCATACAGAGAAGAACTGCCTAACTGAGCCCTGCCAACCCACAGAATCCTAATAAGTCATTGTTTTTTAAGCCACCATGTTTGGGGGTAGTTACATAGCAATAAATAACTGATGCACTATTTTCTCTAAATCAATTCTTTGTTTTTAACGTGAGTATATGAACATTTTGTCATTTCCATAAAGAGAAAACTAGTATCATTTTCCATAAAACTAAACACAATGAAAGAAAAACAAAGTAAGATTATTCACTTCTAGCCAGAGACCACTGCCTACAGGAGTCTCTATATTAGTTCCAAAGGAAGATCTCCAAAGATCAGAGAGTTATTAAAGATAAACCACAAGTAAACTGGAATGCTCTCCTCAGTGTAAGCAAGAAGTGAAAGAAAACAGAATGAAAATAACATGCTCACTCTGAAATGTAATATTATTTGGTTGACCATCTATCAACAAAAATCATTTTCTTGCAGTAAATAATAATACTGGTGGTAAACAGCTATGGAAAAAATTGTGAGGAAGTGAATCAAATGACTGACAATTAGAAGATGCTGTATTAAACTAAAGGCAGGAGGCCATCAATGTTCTTAGTGCCTTCTCTACAATAACACAAGCTACACACAGAGGGGTTTACTAGAAAAGTAAAACATCATGCAGCCTCATCCTAGAAATGCTTATATTCTAGTGGAGGCAATGGAATGTAAATCAATAGTTCTAACACACTATCCATGGTAAATTTAACTGTGTTAGGTTTAAACTATAAGCCCCATGGACTAAGGCTCCAGCATTGGATTTGATAATGCATAGTACTGTGCATTGTTTCTGTCAATTATTTCTACTTGAAGGCTTTTCCAGATTGCATGGACATTCTTTTTTAGTTTCTAATTTTGAAATTAAAACTCTGATTTTCTCTTTCCTCTTTATGGTTTTATACCTTTCTCAGACAGCCCTCCAAAATTTCTCTTAAATTCCCTGATGACCAGACTCTCAGATCTCCATCACAATTTAAGGTCTTTGAAGCTAGAGACATGTCATATAACTTCCTGCCTTCTATTTCCAACAAGCATTTATTAAATGAAGACTATACCTCCAAGAACTCCCGCAGGAAGTATTTCCTGCTATCTAGGACTGATTTTGAAAATGTGTTTTCTATTACTCAGACTATGAACACTGAATATGCATTGACTGAAATGTGTGCATAAAATTTGGGGGAGTGGGCAGAGAGTGGGAGGGAAAGCACCAAGTTCTCCCTGCAATGTGTTCTATGTATATATTCATAAATGTATGCTTTGACTGCATTTTCTATCTATGTCTGTTTAGGTCAATGTTGAATATCTGAAATGGTGTGGAGACCGTGTTTATTGACATACTGCATAAAGCAGCCATTGCAAGTTATTCACAGACGGGTCTCTGGGCCTCTCCTTGGCATGAAGGTGTTACTGTTGATAGCTATGCTTTCCTCAGTGTTTCTTCTTTTATCCTATTCCTCCAACATAGCAATTTTGTCTCTTTCTGGAACTTAAATTCAGTGCAAATTTTAGTGCTTTCCTCGGAATTTTTTTTTATTTTTTAGCAATGTTGTGAACTGAGAGAGCTGAAGTCTCTTCTGTTCAAAGTTCTTCAAGGTTTGACATTAAATTTATTCTAAAATAGTTTTTGCATGAAAAACCAAGAAAGGGAGGATTGTGGTTTGTACCTTGGCATGGAATTTTATACGAGTGGGATAGAAACAGAGTGGTGGTGTTAAAGCTGTCTGCAGGGTTTGCTGGCACTGATTGGGGCAGGAGTGGCCCAGTGTCCAAACAAGCACATAATTCATATGACTAATTCTAGCTCTTGCCTAACGGTCTCTCTCCACCCCCACATGATCAACATATATGGAAATGTTAGTAAAGCCATCATCTCTATCTCTTCAAAATGACTGGTTCTGCTCATATACCCACACTGGAGCTTGTCCACAAGGAAAGAGGGACCTTCAGGGAGATTTTGCAAAGGGTAGCAAATCAAAGCAAGAACCCCTGCAAGACTTTCTGTGAGGAGGCAGAATGAAACATCTTTCTTCCATTTTATGATGCTTTCTAGCAGGTATGCTTTTAAGCCATAGGAGCATAAATGTATGGCTCTAAAAATATTTCATTTATATGTGTAACTTTATTTATAGGTATGCATATGAATATATGCAAACTTTATTCTTTTCTCTAAATACTTCTTAACCTAAATTTTAAACTGAAGGCATGTTAGTCATCTGCATATGCTCCTTGGTTATATGTGTCCTATTTTCATATTTAAAGCACCCCTTTCATTCATCAATACCTCTGAACTTTTTAACACCTCATTATAATTAGGAGTTCGAACTTATCAGCCATGACATAATACAATAGTTTAGGGAGACCGAATACATGTTATTTTTGTGAAGTAATAAAAAACACCTGTCACTTAGAATATACAGTTCACTTATTACAAAATAACCGATTTTTTAGGAAAATGCATCAAAATGGAAAAGTGCCAGAGCCCTGTTACAGTTCTACCTCCAGCGGCCCACCAGTGATTGTAGTGACAGTCCTTGGAATAGCAGAGAGCATTTTCAGGCTGAACCCTCAATCTCTTTTCTTAGAGCTTCTCCCAAAAGGGGACAAAACACACACATACATGCATGCATACATACATATATGGGTGTATGTTTTCCTAAATTGAGGGTAGGAAGTTCTAGAAGTAGATGCTGGGTGGTTCTTGGAAAGTCAGATGAAGGAAGTGGGGTACATATGGAGAGGATTAAACCAGAGACCTTGGAATGGTTCCTTCAAAATTCTATTATTCTCTGGTTAGAGGCAAGTGAATCAGTGCAAAACCCTGCTTCTTCGCAGATCTAATGATTTAGCAAAAGGAAAGAATGAAGTGTTAACTAAAGGTCATGGTCGGGAGATGAGCAGGCAGGAAGGTGCAGCTCAAGAGTAGTCTCACAGAGGCTGTGGTGAAGGAGCCAGCTTTAAGGCTCCACTCAGTGAGTGGGGTATGAGGAATCTGTAAGCTACATGTACCTGGAGATCCCCTCCGCCCCGTGAAGGCACCTCTGTGTGCCTGAACAAACTGTGCATTCACACAGTCGTCCCTGTGATGGCCTCCCATGTAGACGAGGGCAGAAGAGCACCTCCAAGTCTTTTGAAGTAAAAAAAAAAAAAAAAAAAAAGTCCTTTCCTGTTTACTGGGTCCAATCTAGTAACAATGTGAAAGAACCCAGAAACAGTGAAAATGTCTGAGTTCAAATCCTTGCTCTATCATTTTATCAGTATGTGACCTTATAGTAGTGGCTAAACCAGTCTGAACCCAATGTTGTTTTCTTTTTTAACCGAAAAATGGATATTAATGTAGTACTTGCTTTACCAACATGAAGTGGGGAGGACAAGAACAAGCCTGGGAATAGCACCTGTAGGTAGGTGCTTCTGTGGGGAGAGGCAGAGGGCTCACCTCTCATGCGGTGCACTGGTGCACATGCTACAAAGAATGGCAGATGCACCTTAGTCTGTCAAATGTACTAACTGCTGTTGAGTCCAACTGAGCCACAGTGTGTGAATGCCCATGCTCTCACCCATGCAGGTCCCTCTGTGCCCTCATCCCAGCCTCCCTCCTGTAGCCACCACTGAACATTCATACTCCTGCCACTTGTGCCCTAGAGCTCATCCCCTCTCACCTACTCCACAATATTGTTCCAATAACTGTCCACTTGCTTTTGCATCACTGAGTTGTTATTCTCTACTGGGTCACTTCTAGCAAACCAAGGTGCTATAATAATTTCTTCCATTTATAAAATGTTTAACTTTATTGGCCCCACATCCTCCTCCAGCTCTCACCCCAGTTCTCTTCCTTTTAAGAGTAAAACGCCTCTGAAGAGTGGCCTACAATCTGCCTTCTGTTCGTCTCCTCCCATTCCTTTTGGAATCCATTCCAAACAGCTCTCACCCTCACAACTTCATTGAAATAATTCCTGTCAAAGTCAACAATGACCTCCATGTTGCTACATCCAATAGTCAGTTTTCAGCTCTCCTTCCACTCAGCAACACTTTATTACTCCTCTTTCTTAAAATCCTTGGTTCACTTAGCTTCTGGGACTTCATTGTGCTCAGAACCCTAGAATGGCCCTCCATCCCACTCAGAATGAAAGTTAAAACTTCTGAAAGGCTCAGAAGGCCCTCTTTGATTCCCTTTCTGGGAATGCTCTTCTTCCAGGTAACCAGAGAACTCATTTCCTCAGTTCAGCTCAAATGCTGCCTTACAGTCTGTGGATCTTTCCCTGGCACCAGAGTAAAGTAACTGCCTCCCTAGCCCCCAATCTCCTTTACCAGAAGCTTAATATTTTAATCTACATTGTACAATTACAGATTTACTCATCCTATCCTATATAACAAAAGCCTAATATAGTAAGTGTCCAGTCATCTGGTCGGCCATTCAGCCAAAGTGTAATATGCTAATTATATACTAAGGCTGCTCAACCGCTCGCTATGATGCATATTGACCACCAGGGGGCAGACACTCTGACCATTAGGTTAGCTTGCTGCTGGGGTCCTGCCAATTGGGATTGAACGAGATGGGCCAGACACACCCTGGGGTCCTCCTAGCTGGTCAACCTCCCACCATCCCTTCTCTACCCCAGTCATGCACTAGTGGGGTCCCTTGGCCTGGTCTGCATCCTCTTGCAATCTGGGACCCTTTGGGGATGTCGGAGAGTTGGTTTCTGCCCAATCCTACAGGCAGGCCGAGGGACCCCACTAGTGTATGAATTCATGCACTGGGCCTCTAGTTTTCTATAAGCTTGTTTTGTTCTCTGCCCTATCCCAGCACCTACAACAGTGTCTCACATAGTAAGGATTTGGGTATTTATAGAATGACTGCATGAAGGAATCCTAAGTCCTAAAAACTGGACTAAGGTAGTCACATAAGGAACCTTCAGTGTTTAGTTCAGAGAGGGAAAGTTGTCAGAATTCAAGTGAACAGTGCTAGGGTCCCTCTGTGCACCCTATTTATATTGGACTGGAGAGATCATCCCCTGTCCCAGGATGAGGTAGGACAAAAGTAACCTGATGCCTTTGAACAGATTCTATAGTCCCCCAAAAAATGTGGATGTCCTCTTTGGTATCCTAAACAGAGGTGTATGAAGACATGATCTATATGAAAAAGAGGAAGGAAATTCAAGAATAGATAGATTACCAGTATAAGATGCAAGGAGAAGAGTATGAAGTCACTAGAATAAGAATAAATACAAGCAAACTCAAAATGCCATCTCAGAATTAAAATATTCCTTTAAAGCAATAATGATCATAACTGACAACACAGAAAATCAACTGTGATATGGATGAATAACTGGAGCAGCTCTTTGAAAATGCAGTACAAGCCCTAGCCCATTTGGCTCAGTGGATTAAATGTCAGCCTGCACACTGAAAGGTCCCAGATTCGATTCCAGTCAAAGGCACATGCCTGGGTTGTAGGCTTGATCCCCAGTAGGGAACATGCAGGAGGCAGCCGATCAATGATTCCCTCTCACCATTGATGTTTCTATCTCTCTCTCTCTCTACCTTCCTCTCTGAAACCAATAAAAATATTTTTTAAAAAAAAGGAAATAAAGCACAAAGGTGAAAAATGCATCAATAAGAATAAATGAAACTTTAAATATATTAACAATGTTAGGATCTTCAGTGATTTTTTTCCCTTGCTCTTCTATATACTTTTTACTATTTTTTCAATTTTCCATATGTATAGAATCATAATAATGAGAAAGAAAGGGAAAGAAAAAATAAAATATATACCTTAAATTCTTTGTTCATAGTATTTTTTTAGAGGAGAGGAAGTTATTCCCTAGCCCATTGTACCTCTGCAGCCTAGCAATGTTATTCTTTCCCTCCTACATCAACTACCTAATTCAGAAGTTTTCATAAAACTAATTTTATTGGAAATTACCAGAGCATTTGGCTTTTTAAATATCTAAATCTCAAGAAGGTCCCAATACTTTGGGTAAAATTAGGAGCACTGAGAAACAAGCATGGAACTGAGGGTTCTGTTGGTTTTTTATTGTTTTTCAGATTCCTCTACCTCTCACAGTGACGCGTATACAACCATTTTGGTTAAATGTCTGTTTAGGATGGAGAGTGCCAATTCCACGTGTTTAGTAAGGGATAAAAAAACATTCTTGGGCTGCTGAGCCGCTATGAATGTTACAGTTCTGATGGAAAATTTGCCTCAAGACTCGATAGCCCTAAGGTGGTGCCATGGCTGCTTCGGGCATGCTTCCAAAACTGCAGTTAGCTTTTAAACCTCACTGGCTCTGCTAGTCTGCAGTGCTATTTCTTTCTCTCCTTACCTAAATTTGCAAGCTCGTTTCTTCTTAAATGCTCCATTAGATGATGCATGAGTATATTTTATTTCCTCAATGGAAATGTAGATGCTGCACAGCTGTTACACTTGAAATCACCAGGTGGTACTGGAAGCAGGAACTAAGATGCTGTTGCCAGGGGAACCACACATTCTTCCAGCTATTGGAAGAGCTGCCATGTTTTCGATGATCTTAGGAATATAGTTATAAAAGGATTGGCTTGGTGCATATGAATATTTAGTAAAAGTACAACCATTTCTTCATAAACCAGTGGAACACTTTATTACTTATATGCCTGAAAAAGACATTTTACCTTTTCAGGGCATCAGATTTCACATTTCTTTTCCAATAGAATTGTAAAGATCCAGTAATAACTGATATTATATGCTACCCATGATGTACTGGTGCATCTCATTTAACACATTACTAGTAGATAGCCTCATTTTACATATGCAATTAGAATTTAGTATTTATATCACTGTGAATTGTATAAGGAAGTACACTTACAGAATGTATTCAGTGCACTAATAAATGAAAATTATTACTTCCAGTTATGGTAGACTCTCGCAGATGTAAAAACTAATCTTTTGAGATCTCTAAAGCTACAATAGAGTTGGCAGACCTCTAGGGTAATTTGGGACTACTGTGGCAAAGAAGAAGCAGTCCCACAACACCAGAACAAAGCAAAAAGCCAGTAAGACAAATATTCTTCCGTCTTTCTTTGGTCATCTCACTTTGCTCTGGGTAGCTCTACCATTGACAATCAGTGGCTAATAATTACCCCCCACACACACACCTAGATCAATAATAATAGTTGTAGCAGCTTCTGTGTTTCCTAAAGACACCATAGGAAGCCCTCTAGTAGACTGATGTGTGTGCAAGGTAAGATTGAAAAATGTCCTGCCATATCTACAATGCTACTCTAGCACCCTGAAGCTGCTTGCCCCTCAAAATCCTCAAGATTAACTGCACTTCTGGGACAGGACTTAGATTAGTCTTTTCACATCTTCAGAAACTTCAGGCTTGTCATTGCCTCAACAGCAAATATAAGAATCTTACAGAGCTAGGATAATAGTATAAGTATCTTCATATTCTTCTCATATGGGGCACTCAGAAATATCATTTTTTAATTACAATAATTTAGAGCCACCATGGCTAGCTATGTCTGTTTTCTTAAAATACCAGGCATGAACTTGGAGTACATTTTAAATTATACGTATTTTTTTATTGATTTCAGAGAGGAAGAGAGAGGGAGAGGGAAATAGAAACATCAATGATGAGAGAGAACCAGCTTCCTCATGCATGCCCCTACTGGGGGCCAAGCCTGCAACCCAGACTTGTGTCCTTGACCAGAATTGAACCTAGAACCCTTCAACCTGCAGGCCGATGCTCTATCCACTGACCCAAACCGGCTAGGGTTGGAATACATTTTATACATCAAGTAGAGCGCTGGATATTCTGTATACTTTGTTTCAGATGATCTTTACAGTAATCTTGCAAGATAGGTAATATATTCCCAAAATCGCAGGTAAGAAATCATTACCTAAGTAAGGTGTAGTAATTAGCATTGAATACTAGGGTGAAGATTCAAACCCAGGTCTTTTTAGATTCCAAAGTCCTCGCTCCTTTTCCTATACTTCAGACTATGAGAAATCTTCTAGTTTAAAACAATAAACATAAAATGACTATTTGCATTAAGGGATACTTACTTACAAATTGCCATTTGCTCATATGGTGAATAATTCAATCATTTATTTGCTACTCTTTCTTTTCTTTTTTAAATATATTTTATTGATTTTTTACAGAGAGGAAGGGAGAGAGATAGAAAGTCAGAAACATCGATGAGAGAAAGACATCCATCAGCAGCCTCCTGCACGCCCCACAGTGGAGATGTGCCCGCAAGCAAGGTACATGCCCCCAACCAGAATCGAACCTGGGACCTTTCAGTCCGTAAGCCGACACTCTATCCACTGAGCCAAACCGGTCTCGGCTCTTTGCTACTCTTAAAAGCAGTTCGAAAATCATTTGTATATCAACAAATCCTGAGAAAAAGCTAGAAAAAAGAGAAAATTTCAGCTTATCTGGGACCCCAATCAGCCAAACAAAACAAAAACAAGGTTCTCTGATTATATTGAAAGACTATAGATATGCTTACTATATTTTTTGTTTTTTGGCCAAGATTTGTTTATTGTTCTTTTGTCTAGCCTGGGTTGAAAAGCCTTAAGAATTTTAAATTGTTACTAAAGATTACCTAAACACATTGAGACAAATTCACAGTGTAACTACCAATATAAATATTTCCTACTACATGAGCTATGCTACACATACTTAAGCAAGCAAAAGATGTTATTAAATTGTAGTACTAAATTAATCCCATGAAAAATATGGGATAAATCTCTTTTTTAAATCAATAAAAGGTGTAAAGCCTGGATTTCTTGCTATATCTTCTGAATATGTGTATCTCAGAGCTTCAGTTGTTTTTTTTCCTTTCTATTGATTGATTTGAGAGAGAAATACTGATTTGTTATTTCACTTATTCATGTATTCACTGGTTGATTGTTGTATATGTCCTGACCAGAGATTGAACCCGCAATCTTGATATAACAGGATGACATTCTAACCAACTGAGCTACCCAGCCATGGCAAAGCTTAAGTTTTCTAGTTTATAGAAATGGAGAAAATCATAACAGCCATCTCAAAAGCTCAGGTTAAATGTGATAAGGTATTTGAAAAGTACTTGTACAACTGTAATGTTTGAGAACATTGCTTATTATTAGATAGAAGTTTGACAATCAAAACAACTGTTTCTAGCTCACTAAGAGTGAGCTAAAAAGCAAAGTTCCTACTCATTTCAGAATGGAAAAGATTCAAAGCAAGAGATGGGAATGGGAATGAAAGGGTTCTAAATGCAACTGGATCAATAATAGAACAATGAATGTTATTTCAAGATTCCCTGAGAACTTGATTTGAAATATATTTGAAACATTAAAAATTTAAAGTGTTCATTTACTAATGGAACTCTCTTTGTAGGGGATAGTAGAGTTATACCTGGTTCACATCTTCCAAAGTTCAGGATCATTAATCTATATATATATATATATATATATAAAAGCCTAAGCGACCATCCAACCATTCAACTGCCCAACCAATAGCTACCATGTGCATTGACCACCAGGGGGCAGATGCTCAACGCAGGAGCTGCTAAGCTATGGTGACTTGGCAGCTGCATTTCTCGGGTGATGCACCTGAAACCAGAGAAGAGGGAACCTGATTCTGGGGTGCATCATTCGAGAACCAACCTCTCATAATCTAGGACCCCTTGGGGGCCTGGTTTTGGTCCGATCACCGCAGGCCAGGCCCAGGCACCCTACCAATGCACAAATCTGTGCACCAGGCCTCTAGTTCTACATAATAAAATCCTAATATGCGAAACAACTAGCGGAACAACTGGTCTCTATGATGTGCACTAACCACCAGGAGGCAGACACTCAGTACAGGAACTGCCCCTTGGTGATCAGTGTGCTCCCACAGGGGAAGTGCCAGTCAGTCAGAAGCTGGTCTCTCAGCTGGCAAGCCTCTCCATCTCTAGTACAGGCAGGCGGTAAGGAGTGAGGGGTCCCAGACTGCGAGAGGGAGCATGCCGGGCTCAGGGACATCCCTCCAGTGCATGAATTTTGTGCACCAGGCCTCTAGTTATAATATAAGAATCTGGGAAGGTAATGTCAAAGAATTAAAACTTTCTGCTATGTTTGGTTGAAGTCCAACTTTTAATGTGATTTTAATCTATTGCATGTCCAATAAGGAATTTAACTATGGATAATATTGAAAATAAATGTTGAATAAAAAACAAGAGAGGTCAAAACCCACAAATCTTGTGAGGCCATTCCTGACATGATTCTATGTCAAATTATGTTTTTTTATCCAGGGCCTTCTCAGAGCATTCAATCCTTAAGTTACAGCTTGCAAACCATTGGAAATAAAATGCATCATCTTAAATAATAAGTACATGTAGAAAAAGGAACCAATGGCATTACAGAAATATGATTTATGACTACAAGGATCTAATATTCTAGTGCCTTTCTCCTCATTTTTAAACTCATATAAGGTTCACCAGGACTTTAACCCTAAATTAATTGGCTTAATACCTCAGATAGAAAACAGTCTTGGACTATCAGCCAGAAGTTGTGGATCATTTTAGTAACTTAGCAACTGTCTATTGGACTCAATGACAAAAACCACTGAGCTATCTGTTCCCCAAGTCCAACTATATAAACTCCTAAGCTAAAGCACAGAATAGTCAGAAACCTTTCTTCAGGTTTTCAATGTGCAGTTCGTGTAGTGCTCCAAATCATGGGTAGAGGTGGTGGGGGGTGAGGGGACTGAAAACCAGTCTGTACTCTACAGTAGGTTCTTGGGGTACATTGGAGATCCATTCCTACAGTGTGATGTAACACGAGTTTCGCCGTAAGACGAGACCCACCTACATAAGCACCTACATCACTCACATGGAGCACATACATAGCAGTAATGAAGTGAAACAGTAAAATAAATAAATAAATAAATAAATAAATAAATAAATAAATAAATAAATAAATAAAAGATAACAATTCCTGACCTTTACTTGTGGTAAATAAATAATAAAAAACATAATGACGGAACTTTCTTTTTTTAGAAATAAATGGGAGGTGGCGATGTAACCACGAAATGATGTATGTCAAGTCCAACGTAACCTGAGGACTCTGTATTTGTCAAGCTTTGCACCCTGAGATGGGACTGTAAGCCAGGAGGAAGAAAAGCCTTCTCCAAGTCAAAGGCCAGGTGAGTCTGAAGGGCTACAATATCACAAGCCTAATTGTCATATAGACTGGCGGCCCTACATAGCTGCCTCAGTACTGACTCCCTAAATGACAACTTTTTCATTTCCTCCTGGGTAAGCCCTTCATATTATTATACTACAATGCTTAACAATCCACACACAGACTATATTCCATCTCTGGCTGATGAGTAACACCAAGGGTCTTTATCTCCAATTGGAAATAACATTAAAAATAGTTATCTAGCAAGGCCCCAGTCCGAGGCTTTAAGCAATGGCATTCACACTCTGCTATCTATACTTTCCTCACCTTCTTATCCTTCAACTTTAACTCCAGATGCATGGAGGCACCTAGATATTTCACAAGAGAGGTTTAATCCTAAAGATAGTGTTTCTTTTAATTTTAACTAGTGATACGTTAACACTTGACATGGCAAAGACAAATTCTGAGATTTTTTATTTGTTTAAGCTAAAACTGGCATAGTGTTCATATGTGCTAGGCATAGTTCTAAGTACTTTCCTTACAAGTACAGACTCATTAAATCCTCACTAGTTACTAATCCTCCTTTACATTTGTGAAAATGGAAGCACGCAGCTAGTGAAAAGCAGAACTAGGAACCAAATTAGACAGTCTGGATCTGGAATCCTTTTTCATATCTAGATTACCTTGCTATAGTTGTCACACTAGTTACAACAAAGAAGATAACTCTGAAGAATATGTTTTCTAATATCCCGCTCCTGAATAATGCCCTAGTTCAGCAATTTTCAACCTTTTTTATCTCATGGCACACAGACCAAATATCACTAAAATTCTATGACACACCAAAAAGTATATTTTTGCCGATCTGACAAAAAAAAAATAGGTATAATTTTGATTCATTCAAACCAGACAGCTATTATTGTGTTGACTGTTGTCTTTTTTTTTTTTTAATTTGACAATCTAAGGAAGAAGAGGTCAGTGTCCCTGACTAAATAGTCAAGTACTGAATATTTTAAAAATTCTGGGGAGAATTATCTCAATCTGTTGAGATTTTTTTTCCTAACAATTGTTGACAGTTTAGCTCAACTAACAAAAATTCTCTATTGGTTAAAAAAAAAAATTGTGACAACAGACTGGTTGAATGTTGTAGTCCTTGAGGCCAGACATAGTACCTAAATTTTAAAAAATGCTTTTTAATATCATATCAGAGGAGCATATTAGATTGCAACATTCTCAACTGAGCAGAGACCAGCTAAGAAGTTTTCCTTTGTATTTAACAGAAAACATAATTTCTTCAGACAAATGTGAAATATTTTAAAGCAAAATGTTCACCTCAGCTCCCTACCTTTCCAGGGTCAAGTGACACAAAATCCCATACTCTTAATAATCTGGCCCAGCTGACAAGGCTCAGTGGTTGAGTGTGAATCCATGAACCAGAAGACCATAGTTCGATTACCTGTCATGGCACATGACAGAGTTTCGGAATCAGGCCCCAATGTGGGGCGTGCAGGAGGTAGCTGATAAGTGTTTCTCTCTCCTCACTGATGTTTCTCTCTTCCTCTCCTTTACTTTCTAAAATCAATAAAAAAATATATATTTTTTAAAAAATATAATAATAATCTGACTTGTCAGAGAAAGCATTCAGCACCTTTTCTCTTCCTTTATCAATTCAGGTTACAAAGCTTATGACATAAAACTTTTTAAATAGTGCTTTAAAATATGAGTAGAGGGAAGGAAATATTTAACCAGGAATTCCCCATAACATTTACTTTTCAGAATCCAAAGCACATATTAGACCACTAACCAAAGGAGGGAAACTACACTACTTCTCAGACACATGTTCTCTCAACTTTCCTAAATGAAACTTCCAAGGAAAGGAACCTAATGATTACCAAACCAGTTCCCAAAAGTGAACTTATCATCAAAGATATATGTATGTATAATATAGGTATATGTAAATATGTTTCATATTATAAACACCTAACATGAAGCACACTGCAAATTATAGCCAATTTAGAATCACCTTTATAAAGTTACTAGGAATGACTAGTTAGTTAACTAACTTCTGCCTTCTCCAAAATTCAGAAAGTACATTTTAGCCTAATGGGTTAAGCACGTAAGTACTAGGTACTTGCTGAGAGCACATCTGGAATCACTTTATCCTGGAACTGTTGTATAATGAGGTGCGAACATAGCCAACTATGGCTCACCCCCCACTGAAATGAGTGTGTGTGTCCTGGACTTAACCCCTTTTCAGTAGCAAGTTCAAATTCCAGAACAGCTTGTCCAAGGATCCTGTTGGCAGGAATGTGCTTGTCTTGGAGACCTGTGGACCAAAATATGCTCTTCCTTAAGAAAAGCAGATCCTGCAGATAACAGGGACTGGCCAATCAGTATTCTCAGATGGCTCCGAACTGCTGCTTTTCATATTCTTAGCCTCTTTCCAACATCAATCCCCTATTCTCTTCAACAGTACTTGTGAAACAAAAGGCAATAAGCAAGAAGTTGTAACAA